>LOJH01000580.1:17608-38453 GCA_001685095.1 Ellobius talpinus | reverse complement strand
ACACACACACACACACACACACACACACACACACACACACACACACCCTGCTGAGTCTATGTACAATTGGGATTTGATAACCTATCAGGGGAATTATCTCCAGAAATGACTAATTCTTTATTATCAGTCATTAATTACTAATCACTTTTGTTCTAGGGCTAGAAGCTTGTGAGATTTTGCCCATCCATGCTGTAATGCCATCACTATCTTACAACAGATATTCTGATCCTCTGGCTCTTACAATCGTTCCATCCCCTTTTCTGTGATGTCTTCGGATTGTGTTGTACATGTATCAGCTGAGCATGGGCACCAAACAGTATATCCTGGGGGAGCTGACAGCCATTTAACTGTCTACTTGGACTTAAGGCACACTCAATAGGAGAGAAGTCATGCCTGGTACTATAAACCTAGTCAACTACATGTGGCTAGCAAGGCTATGGAATCTATGGGGAGAGCCTGCCACTTTTAGGTTCCTAAAACAATATACATCTCAGCAGCATTCTAAAGACCTATACCTATATTCACAGTTCATAGTTAAGGAGAAACAATCACGCAGATAAAAATGTTCAAATACAGTTCACAACACATTTGTTAGACTACAGTACAATTCCTGTTTTTATCACTCTCGTGGCATTAAATTTAACTGGTTCTTCCCAGAGGCAAGCATTTCAGTCTTCAAACATAATTTAGTTGCCTATAAGATCTTCTGTCCATTCCATCTTGGTAAATAGGGAGTGTGTATTACAATTTCTGTGGTAAGCTGAGCAATTTAGGATTTTCAACCTGATAAACTGGCAACTCTGTTCTCATTATATTAATTGATTTCTACTAAAGAAAAAATGTATACTTTAAAGGTTTGTTTTTATGCATTCAAATGACCCTCATCTTCAATTCCATTGCTCATGGTGGAGTAACAAATAGCCAGTTTATCATAAAGGAATATCAAATCCAGGAAGAAATATATAATCTCTGTCAGATGATAGCATTTGTTATGCCAAGATGCTAAAACACAAAGATGACATTAGTTACTACTCATGGCTTTTTTTAATAGCAAAATACACTTGATCTGTTTTAATAGTTACAATCATTCTGTAATGTTAAAGAAATGGTTGAAAAAAATTGCAAAAATGTAATTAAAAGAGCTCAAAACATTTGTAAAGTAGCAATTTTGCTGCTCTAGCAAAGTGGCAGTAGAAAATTCTTTTGTAATGCCTGTGATCTCAGCGCCAGAAATCTTTCAATACCAGGCATGATTGCCCTCCTGTTGAGTGGGCTTTCAATCCAATTAGACAGCTAGTGGTTGCTACTAATGTATGAGTGCCACTATTATAACTTCATGCATATATTGCCATAATATGTAATTGTCTTGGTTTATGGATGCTGCAGCTAGGTAGAAAAGTTTAATTGCTCCCCTCCTTTGCCAGTTTCATAAACATTTCTGGAACAGGAAAGAGGTTTTCAGGTTAAATCCAACTTGAGACATCTGAGTCTTCTGCACTAAGTGTACCATGACTTCAACAACAGGAGCTTATCTCCAACTCCTGAGATGCAACCACGGACTACACTGTTAATCTATATTGTTTTGGAGTATTCAATGCACTATCCTAACTAACCTTTTGAAAAGAGTTTCTTAGGTCTGGTACTGGGTATTGCCAGTCTATGGATCTTGTGGGAACCATTGTCAGCCCAAGTGGCTTCACTTCCTCTTTATGATCACACACACACACACACACAAACACACACACACCCCACATGTACATATATTTGTACATATTGTGTATAATTTTAGGTAAATATGAAATAATATGATTCCCCTGTCAGATAGTCTTTTCCAGTCTCAGTGTGAGGGCTCTTGACTTGTCTTACTATATTTTGTTTTGGTGTGTTTGGTTTTTGTCTCTTGGAAGTATGCTATTTTCTGAAGGAACAAGGAGTGTATCCGGGGGAGAGGGGACCTGGAAGAGTAGAGGAAGGCAAAAGTGTGGTCTGGATGATTATATGAGAGAAGAATTATTTTTTAATAATAAGAAAAATTGGAATTACATCATTTCTCCTCTCATTCCTCCATCCAGCCACCCTCAGCTACCTTCGCTAGTACCCTGCCCATACCCCACTCAAAGTGACAGCCTCTTTATTATGGATTGTATTTGTTATGTGTGCACACAAATATACAAAATTACCACTTGCTGAGTCTGCTGTTGTTTGTTTTAAGACTGACAACTCTGCATGGCTCATCCCTGGGTGAGGCCAATTCCTCACTTCCCAGGAGTCACTAGTTGCCTATAGCTCTTTATTTAAGGGTGACACAGCACAAAAGCCTTCCACATTAATGTGCCATCGTTACTGCTATTGTTTGTGTAAGCATTTCTAGGAAAGACTGTTTCGCAGCAGACTACCTGGTATTCTGGCTCTCACATTATTTCCAATCATCCCTATTACACGGTGCTCTCTGAGCCATAGATGCAGGAGCTGTGTTATAGATTTGTCCTGTTCTCATCACAATCTGTTGATTTCTGCACTGTGTCCAGTTGTGATTTTCTCTAGTGGTTTCCATTTGCTGTAAATAGAAGCTTCTTTGATGGGGCATGGGGGTGCAGTAGCTACGCTTACCTTTGAGTATAAGGATAAGATCACGGAATAACTGCCAAAAATGCTGACGTGTTTGTGGAGGAAAAAGGAACACTTGTTCCTAATTGCTACAGCCACTCTGGAAATCATGATGGAGAATCTTCAGAAAACTAAAACTAAAAGGGCCCTTCTGTCAGTTTGTGAAGGGCAACCTTCCATACTAACATCAGCCTGGGTTGTTAGGAGATCTCCACCAGACTCTCCTAGGTCAACAACTTGATAGAATACAGTTTAATCCCATCACTGGGAGTCTTGCTTGACTAAAAATGTTAGCTATTTCAGGCCAAATCTCCCATTACTGTAGTCCTCACTAGGATCACCCTCATAGATTCCATTTTCCACTGTACTAGATTTACGTACCCCTCCAAGTGCCGCGCAATTCCACTCATCTTTCCTGTTCTCCCTACCCCCATAACATCCTCCCTACTTGACCCATCCCATTCCCATCCACACCTGACCCCACCCCACCCACAGGAAAGAAAACATTCTGTTTCCTCTTCCCCAGGAGATCCATGTGTGACCCCCCACCAGAGTTCTCCTCTTACCTAACTTCTCTGGGGCTATGAATTGTACTTTGGTTATCATTTACTTAACAGCTAATATCCACTTGCAAGTTAGTAGATACTATATTTATCTTTCTGAGTCTGAATTACATCACTCGGGATAAAGTTTTTCTAATTCTGTCCATTTTCTTAAACCACTGACAAAATATTCTGTTGTGTAGATATACCACATCTTCTTTATCCATTCTTAGGTTGAGGGACATCTAGGTTGTTTGCGGTTTCTATTATGAATAAAACCACAAGGAACGTAGTTGAGCAAGTGCCAGTGTGATTAGATGTAATGTCCTTTGGGTATATGTCCAGGAATGGTATAGCTGGGTTTGGAGGGAGATCATATCCCAGTTTTCTGAGGAGTCACCACAGTGATTTCCACAGCAGCTGTACATGTTTACACTCCCACCAGCAATGGAGGAGGGTTCCTCTTTCTCCACATCCAGCTCATCCTTGCCAGCATGAGCTCTCACTTGTGTTATTGCTCTTAGCCATTCTGACAGGTGTAAGGTGGAATATCAAATTAGCTGTGATTTGGATTTCCCTAGTGGACAATGATGATGGACATTTCAGCTATTTGAGTTTCCTGTATTAAGAATTTTCTTTTTATATCTGAATCCCACTTTTAATTGGGTTATATGGCTTTTTGATACCCAGTTTCCCGAGTTCTTAATATATTTTGGATATTAGCTCTCTATCAGATGTAGAACTGATAAAATATTTTCCCATTCTGTAGGCTAACGTTTTGTTTTATTGACAGTATTCTATGCCTTACAGAAGATTTTCAGCTTCCCATGCTTTCATTTTTTTAATTGTTGGTCTTGGTGTCTAAACTATCATATAAAAAGGGGCTTCCTGTGCCAATGCATTCAAGGCTATTCCCCACTTTTATCTTCTATCAGGTAAATCGGATATTATTTTGAGGTCTTTAATCCACTTGAACTTGTGTTTTGTGTAGAATAAGTATTGATCTAATTGTATTTTTCTTCATGGACATATTTAGTTTGGCCAGCACTGTTTGTTGAAGATGCTATTTGTTTGTTTTTTTTCCAGTGTGTATTTCTGGCTTCTTTATCAAAAATCGGGTGTCCATTGGTTTGTGAATTTAGGGCTGTTCTTCAATTTTATTTCACTGGTCAATGTGTCTGTTTTTACTATAGCTCTTTAGTACAGTGAAAAATCAGAGATGGTGATACCTACAACAGTTCTTTTCTTATTCAGGATTGTTTTCTGCTGTCCTGGATCTCTTTTTATTTTATTTTTCCATATAAAGCTGAAAACTGTCCTCTCATGATGTGTGAAGAATTATACTGGAATTTTGATGGGTATTGCATTGAATCTGTAGATTGCTCTTGGTAAAATGGCCATTTTAACCTTATTAATTATATCAATTAATGAGCATGGGAGATGTTTTCATCTTCTGATATCTTCTTCAATTTCTTTCTTCAAAGACATGAAGATTTTGTCATACAAGTCTTTTACTTGCTTGGTTAGAGTTACCCCAAGATACTTTATATTAGTTGAGGCTGTTGTAAAAGGTGTTGTTTCCATAATTTCTTTCTCAGTCCATTTGTCATTTTTATATAGTAGGAATGCTAATTGTACTTTTCTTTTATTCTTTTCTTTCTTTTTTTTTTGAGTTAGTCATGTACCCAATCGCTTTTCGGAAAGTGTTTATCAGCAGTGATACTCCACTGGTGGAAAGTTTAGCATCAGTTATATGTACTAGCTAGCATACCTTCTACAAATAAAGATACTTTGACTTTTTCCTTTCCAATGTGTATACCCTTGATCTCTTTAAATTGTAGTATTGCTCTAGCTAAAACTTCAAGAACTGTATTGAATAGATATGGAGAGAGTAGACAACCTTGTCTTATTCTTGATTTAGTGGAATTACTTCCGATGTCTCTCCATTTACTCTGATGTTGATTATAAGCTTGCTGTAAATTGCGTTTTTGAATGAAGGTACGTTGGATTTTGTAAAAGGCCTTTTCTGCATCTAATAAAATGATTCTATTTCAATGTAAAACATTAAAAAACATAAAATAAGAAAAAAATAAAAGAACATAAAAGATCTAATCAGAGTATACTTCTGCATTATTTATTGCTGGATTTTATAAAATAAAATTGTATTGGTTCATTTGGTTCAAGTAATGAGTTCAACCTGTAAGTTCTCAGAACTTGATGGGTAACCAGTGAGATAAAAGCCTGACCAGTTACAGATGGGAGTTGCATACTTCTTTCCCTCTGAGGGAATTCTTGAGGGAGAACTTTAAGATCTTACAATCAGCTCCATATTTTATTACTCTTCCTCCTTCCATGTCTCATCTCATATGTTCTTCAATTATGCCACCTGATATTCTAATCTAAATAACATTAATGTTAATAACATTAACATCTAATAACATTATTAACACCTAATGTTAATAAAAATATTCTAAATAATGTTATCCTAGGCTCTGCTTTCCAGATAATTCAAACTATGACGAAGTCTCCCATGAATATCTTACTTTAGTTAATAAGACATAGGTAGCATGTCTATTGTTTGCCAAAGTATTTCAGTGTTATGTTTTATTGAAACTTTTAATACACAGTTTTGGAATAAAAATAACTAATTTGCGCCTATGATAAAGAATAAAGCAATTATGCAAAATAGATAACATCAAGCTTTGTGGTGTTGTGTGTCTATAATCCAGATGACTTTGGCTGGATTTTAGTCACAAAGCCTTTCTCTTCAGGGATTCTGTTGAGATATTGCTAGCCTGTTGTTTACAATAAGAATTTATGCCAATGTCTCATCTTTATTGTCCTCTATCCCATTCTTTTTACAGATGCTTTTCCAAGGAGCTTTTATATTATCTTGTTTTATGTGTAACATCTTGGACATATTCTTATGAGTCTTGTATGTTGGTCAAGGCCACTGCTACGAAAGAAGTATCCATTTTATCAACTTTTATGACATCAAACAGATTACTTAATATTGCTATGTCTTGTGTGACTTGGTCCTGGAATCCTAACTGAGGCAGTGAGGGAGGGAAGAAACAACAGACATATATAGAAAAGCCAGATCTTGCGAGCTGTGCTCACTCTGCTGGAGCAACGCTAGCTAAGCAACACGCTGAACTTCACGGGATTTTATTTGTTTGTTTTTTTTTTTTGTACAGCACAGGGAGGAGCAGTTAGCTAGGTTGGGTAGAAGGTCTCTGGAGAGGAGAAATCTCAGTTTGCAGTAAGCCCAGAGGAGGAAGCTGCATTTTCTTGTTTTTTCACATACTGTCAACACATAGACTACAGAAAGGATTTGCCAGTTCTGAGCTTGATTCACACAAGAATTGTCATTGTCACACAATTGATTGTCATTATTACTGTTCTGAGGTTTTTGTTCTTGACCACGCCCATGTCAAACAACACACATTCACTCACTACTTCATCTGCTCTTTACATATTTCCTCAAGGTTTCCTTAGCTCCCCACATAATAGGCCTGGAGGTTTTAGCCCACCCGTAAAGTCAATACAGAAATAGGATAAACAGAGTCCATATAAAGGATTTGTAGCAAATTTAATTAGAAAAATGCCTGGGAAATTGAAAACACATAATCATTTATTTGTTGACTTCTTTTATTTTGTTGTCACATAATTGAAGGAAGATAAACATAACTTTAAATTTGCAAAGATTGTCTCACAAACCCTCATATCATAACTTGGGATTATTTGACATAACTGATTCCCTTTAATTACTCTACATGTCTATTTAATATCATGATCCTTTTGTGACTTTCCATATTTCTACAATATCTCACATGAAACATTTGGCATTATGATATTGGACATGTTTTAGAAATATAGTAAGGTACATGTACACAGTCCATTAAATACTACCCCCATGAATGACTAGAATAGTCCTTAAACATTAAACACATTATTTTTACTGAAAACCTTATAAAACTAGATATGAGGTAGACAGTATAAAGAAATCCAAAGCTGCTAAATTTAAATCATATCAGATTCTACCACTAAACAAGCTTTTCATGTGTTTGCAATAAAATCTTGTTTCCGAATTCTTTATATTCCTAAACCAATGCAAATAGGCTGAATTTCCAACAACTACCAGGAACAAGTCCCTCAACTGTGACTTGTCAGACATTGAAGGTGACAAGTCCACTTTTCAATTCTTCTTTCCTATTCATAGTTCCCATGATGCCTATGGGCAGAGTCATGACTGTGAACATGCACCCTCCACTGTTTTCCTCTGAACATCTCCTTTCATTTGCCTGTTTACTATCTTCCCCTTACATGGAGGATTACCAAGTGCCTAAGTATATGAGGTAGAATACTGAATAAAATTAGAACAGAGTACATTAAGACACAAATTACTATATTGGAGAGAGACACATATAAAACATAAATTGATATGTCACTATCTATGTGTTACACAAAATGCTACACATGCCTTCCTTTCCTTGGGAGACACAGGACTAGATCACTTGAGAAAGAATGTTCATACAAATGTCATGAAATGGTTGCCACATAATTACAATTTCTTCTTCATGAAATTGTAGTCCTAGAATTTAAGCAAAGGTTTATCTTGAGGTTCTTTCTAATAGCAATGTTTTAAATCTATAATATTCATTAATACTACAAAATAATTTGACTAATAAATTGTAACACGACTTTGGATGAGCTCAATTTGTTTCTTCTTGTTGACACTAAGTCTTGCACAGGCTGATTTCCAACTCATGACCCTCCTGCCTCAGCCTCCCCAGTATGGATATTACAGATAATTTCTTCCATAATCGGCTTCAATTATTTCTTAACCTCAACATGTTGTGAGAGAAATACTTGATTATTATAGTTGTTATGATTAGAAACAATCTTTCACTTTGAAAATAGCATACAGACACTATAAAAGATAATTTGTCACATTAAATATATTGAATATATGTTTTAAAAAACTATTTGTATTTATTCTTTGACAATTTAATATTTGTATACAATGTATTTTTATTATATCCCCTCTCATTACTCTCATAACTCCTCTCATACTCCTATTTGAATCATTTCTACTTTCCAAAAATTCCCCTCTTATGCTTGTCATTTTAAAAGATTACCTTTCATATTTTGTAAAGATTATTTTAGTGGTCTGAAATGACTGCTCCCTGACCACTACCCAGGTTAACTCAGAGAATGCTTCTCAGAAATGAGGATTGAAGGATTTCTATAATAATTTCACACAGTACCTCTGGGTCATTCTTTTATATTATTCCTTAATTCTAATTCTCTTGTCCTAATTGTCTATAATTTCTTAGCTTTAATTCTTTAGTTCCAACTCTGTTTTTTAGTTTTAATTATGAAGTTCTAAGTCTTCTTCTAATTCTGTTTCAATTCTCAGTTCCAATTCTCCCTGCTTTTCTCTTCCTCTACCTTAAATACACATTTTTTATTACAGAAGCAATAATAAAATATTTTAAGATTTACATTTCATTAGATATTACATGTTAAAAAGATACATGTCAAAAGCACATCCCTTTGGGTAAGTGATATGGGCAGAAACCTTTACTATGGCAATGCAAAATTTCAAGATTTTAAGGTTGTGACCAGAGGATTGGGGCACAGTGCCCAGCAAGATGAGCTATGAGACATTGATCCTTTACCAGCTATACTTGGCAGGCAAAGAATTGGCATATTTTTTAGGCTGTCTTGTGTAAATAACCTTGGTTAGAAACCAGCAACTCTGACCTTGTGCATATCTGTAAAGTTTTTAACTTAAAATCTATTTACAAAAACCTTTAGTCTACTTTGAACTTGCTCTGAGATAAAAATTAAGAGACATTCTTAATTTCTTGTGTTAGTCTAAGTAAAAGAAACAAAATAGGTTTTAAGGGTCTTACAACCTCACAGAATAATAGAACTAGTTATGAAGCATTTACTAGTATTTTTTCTATATATCTAAATTATACAGTTAATGAGAAGTCATCTTCCTGACCCACTGATATATGTGTGCCCAGTAAATGGAATATTTTCACAAGATAAACACACAAGCAGTGGGAAAACACCCAAAGCCATTCTTAGGGAAGAAATGAAGTGACTCATGAGAGAAATTATAGACAGAGACAAACAGTTATCTATAGCCAGTGATACCCCAGCTATACCAAGTGGGGACTCCCACCAGAGAATCACTGATCTGGTAGGTTGGTTTGTTGAACACTAGTTGTCACCTACTGTATACTACCATGACCTCTGACAGATTATAATATAATTATACCCTTTTTTCCTTTCCATTTCTCTCTCTAAATCCTTCCAAACACCCATCTTGGCTCTTTTTTAAGTCCATGCTCCATTTTATAATTAATTATTGTTATACACACATTTTTGTTAATAAAAGCACAAATACAACCTGTTCAATGTATAATGTTACTTATATGTATGTCTTTGAGGATGGCCATTTGGTATTGGATAGCCAATTGGTGTGCTTTTCCGTGGAGAAGAATATTTCTCCCACTATCGGCATTCCTTAGTTGCCTGTAGATTTTTGTCTAGGTTGAAGACCTTATGGGCTTTCTCCTGTCCACTTTTGTGTGCCTATTAGTGTCATCCTTGTCCAACTCAAGTTCAGGCAGTCATATTGTGATATTTTGTAGGCATAACTTCTGACATTCAAAGAAGACACAATCTCAATCTTCTACATCTTTCTACTTCCTCGTCTGCAATAATCACTGAGCTTGGGTGCCAGAATTGTAGATTTATCTCTTGGGATGCAACCTCACAACTCTTTGAGAATTTCTTATGTATGTTTATTGATTATACCCATGCACAATTAGTCTCTCACCCCCTTTCATTCTTATTGAACCCCTTATTCTTCCTTCAACTTTGCACATTTACTTTCACATGTTTTCAAATAAAAATTACCAATTGTGTAATAAAACTCACTTTTCAATTTACATGGGACAAAATGAGAAATTATGTATTTATAATTTCTAACTCTTCTTCTTTGTGCTTAATAATTTTTACAATGTTTTGTGTGGCTTATTTTTTATGATCTCATTATTCAGTGCATTTTGTTGGTGCCTTTAAATAAACACAGAAACAGAAACACCAGTAAGCTTAAATAAATTGAATACAAAAGTATTCAATCCCATTGCTGGCATCTATTAGAGACAGAGCATGGCCACTTGATATGGAAATAGCATACAATATTCAGATCTCCACTTTTTATGATACAAAACCTTGTTCCTTGGATAGGATTCTATTTTATATTGCCTCAATAAACATTTACTTTTGCGCATGGTTAGCAGCTCAGAGATGTGTAAATATTTGCTCCATCACCGTCAACCTAAGTTGTTATTTATTGAGCACGCCACCCTGTCCCTGGCATGTCCCACAGTCCCTAGCGTGCCTCACAGCTGGGCAATGGAACTCTCTTGAAACATTTCCTTTTCCCAACATTCACAGATCAAACAAAAAATAATCTTTGAAATCCCAGACAGGAGCCATTAGCAAATTACAAAGGATCCTTGCAATTTTTCATTTCCCCCTCCGCCATATCCACCAGTTCAAACCAGTTTTCAAGAAATGAACAGACTGTTTTAAAAGAAGCAACTCAACCACATTTGCAGATGGAACAAAAACAACAGAAAAGCCACTGCAGCATCTCTTTAAAGGCTTTTCCCTGGGAAACTCAATTTAAAATCTACAGTGCTTAGACATGGATTGCACATTTTACTCGTTTTATACCACTACATCAAGGTGATGCCTGGAGCAAATATTTAGTCAGGCAAATTATAATCTTATCAAAAGGAGGATTTATAAGAGAAATACTCCAAAAAGCTCTCAGTAATGAGATGAATGGTGTCAGGGTAGCGATTTCTAGTATTTGCATTGATATTTGACAACATCCTCCTCGGAGACAGCTGCTTTATCGCTGCCTTTAATGACCGTAAACCAGAAAATCTTGCATAATTCAACGGGAATGTTCTGAAGGCCCTCTGTCTGTCTGAGGACGGCTGCTCGGCTGAACAGTTTTGTATCGGAGGGATTTCTTGACTAACAGGTGCTCCATTTCACACACCAACAATTGGCTGAGTGAGCAGCACCATAATTCAGTGTGTATTGCTGTATGATAACTACCACACAGAAATGAACTTCCTCAAGGAAGAAAACAATGGTGAAGCATTCAGCTTGTCCAAATGCATTTAAGCTGATGTCTTAGGAAGCCGATTAGAATTCTGAATGAGTGTTTACAGTTCAGTCTCACACTTCCTTTTGCAAGCTGGTGATTGTTGCTCACAAACTGAGCTGCCTCGGGCAACATCGTTTCTTCTTCCTTTGCAGACTTGTACCTCTTTTGAATTAATACATAGGGGGAGTTCTGTAATCAGTGATTCAAGTTTCATCTTGAGAAACTGTCATTCAGTCAAAAGGAAAATGAAACAAAGTTTGCACCTACAAACCCACCACTGCTGCAATATTAAATTAAAACCTAGATTAAAAAATGAAATGTTGGTTGGAAGTGAAATTCCTGGTTTTCTGAGTGTATCTTCTATCTCTAAGATTTTGCTATTGAAACTAAAAGTTGGAAGAACAAAAGAATTATTCCAGGCATGTGTCTCCTAGGTATTTAGAGAGTAAGGGCATGAACAAAGCACTTTGACGTGTGTGTGTGTGTGTGTGTGTGTGTGTGTGGTGTTTACCCACAGAGATCAGAGAATGACATTGACTGACCTATGGTATCATTCTAAGCCTAATGTCTAAAGCCAGGATCTCCTGTGGAGCTAATGTTGGAGGGCAGCAAGCCCTAGAGATACAATCATCTCCTCCCAGCAGGATGATTACAGACAGGTAGCCAAACCCAGGCTCTTCTGTGACTGTCTAGACATGAACTCAAGTTCTCATGCTTCTGCACAAAGTATTTATTTTTATTTTTATTGTTTTATTGTTTGTTTTATTGTTTGAAGTGCTTTCAACCAGAGGCCTATCTCATCTCATCCACCCTGAGTACTGAGATGATTAGAGGTACACAGAAATTAGAATATGGCACAATATATCCCTTGAATATACAAAACATTTGAAATCTTAGTCTCTAAGGCCACCTGACCAACAAAGAGCCCAATATTATTACATCCAACAGATGCAGCTTTAGAATCAGACATTGGATTCAGTGGTAATGATAACAGCAATTCTGAATTCTGTCTGTTTCTCACTGCAAAGATTTATAAGAATGAAATGAAACAATGTAGGGTACCTTAGGAATGCATAAAGGACTGCTTAATTCCAGAAAAATTCACCTTAAGGGAAGAAGATATTGATTTTTTATGAAGAAATGAGGTTGTTATTCATGGAAAAATTTCTTACAAATGAAGTCTCCCTTTACACAGTCACTTCCATATTATCTTCCATCAGTTTCCATACTGACAATTAATGTTCATTGATCCTCTCCAGTCTTCCAAAACTTCAAGATATTCCAAGCTTGAGCCAGTGAAGTTCAGGTCAGTCTCTTCCACAAACAAACACTCCTGGAGATTTCCTAGTGCCAGGTCCAGATGTTTAGGGCTACAGATAGAACCAATATGAACACTTCACCACAGTGCATCCCAACCCACAGCATGATTCTGGATACTTCTTTAGCTTCTTCTCATTGGTGGCCCTTAAACATTCGCTGTTCCTGAGTACCTGAGGCTTATTCTGCTCCTTAACCTGAGAGGTCTCCATTCTTAGCCAGTTTTAACTTTCCGTCTTTCATTTTTCCAGCCAGTGAGGTGTATCTATCAAAATTCTTGAGTTTTATTTCTTTATTTCTAAGAATTGCCTGAACACAAAATCACAAAACTTGATGCTATTTTTGCAATTTGGGGCAGTATCCTTATCTAAAAGAAGTTTACACAAAGACAAGAATAAGCAGATGTCTTAGTCCATTTTGGGCTATAACAGAATGTCACAGACCCAGATTCATCACAGCACTTATTTGTGACAGCAAAGAGATGAAAGTGGCACAAGTTCCCATAAACAAGCAAATAGACAAAGAAAGCGTGGTACAGATACATTAGGTCTTTAGAGATCTCCAAGTATTATCTACCAAAATGCCAACCTGTTTGAAATGAAGAATGAATCTAAATCTTTCTTAAGGTCAGGCATCTCTGTTCCTTGTCTAACTGTGGCAGGACACAAGATTATTCAGTAAAGAAAGTGAGGAGCATATTTTCCAAGACCATAGAGAAAGGGTCTGTTGTATTCCATTAATATCCCTGTTCAGGGAAAGTCATGAGCCATTTCCAAGTTATTTTGGAAATAAACAAATATTAAATTCCACTAATTTTAGTTACATTACAGCCTTCTAATACTAGAGTAGCTGTCTCTCCAGGCAGGGATGAGTTCAGGTAAAAGAATTTCAAATATTTGCTTAAGGCTAGCTGTGTCTGCAAATGGACATATGGGTGAACAGCAGGGGCCTTTCATGTAGTATGCATGCCTAATAAAGACAGGTAACTGACACAAGAGTATAGATTGGAAGTAGTTCATAGAATTTTATCTTACGCTCTAAAATAAAGTGCTCCTTTTATTTCCAGGGTAAATAAAAATAAGGGCTTGAAAGATCAATTGCCTTCTAGCAGAAAGAGAATATGTATCTGTATATATATATATTCACATAAATAGGCATAGCTATAAACACAAATACACATATATACATATATGTATATATACAACATATATTAATATTAATATACTGCACATTACAAATAGTCTTATCAGGAATTGCACATCAATTGGTTATCCAGTACCATATAGTCAGCTCTGAAAACATACATACAAGTAACATAATGCAGATGGAACAGGTTATATTTAGAAATACATATGTATTTATAAACACATATATGGATACAATAACAATGAAAAAGAGGCCATTAATTTTAAAAAGAGCAATGAGTGTATGGGGGATTGAAGGAAGGAAAGACAGTGAAGAGGAAATTATGCAACTATATTATGATCTCAAAAATAAAATGAATAGACTACAAACACAATATCTGTTATGGTTACAAGTGTCAGAAATGAAATTTACACAGTCTTTTTTTTCTATTCTTTGAGAATATGAATAATGTGCCTTGATCATATCAATCCCACCTCCTCTTCAACTCTTCCTAGACATTTTCCCTACAATGTTCTCTTTTCATAGCTCACAAAGTGGATGACCCTAAATTCATGCATGTCAGGACAGCATTCAATTGGCCTTCCTGTAAAACAGCAAAAGATGAGGCCACACTGGAAGAGTTTAAACTAGGTGAGGCCTATGAGTGTTGGTCCTTTACAGGACAAATGAAAACATATGCTTAAAAGACAAAATATGGAGGGAATATATTGCATAGATACACAGCATGCGCTCATGGGCACACGCTAATTTTCTTTGATGAAAACCAAATATGTTCTATTGAAATAAGAACGTTATTAGCTTTTCTAGTTGGTAGAATTGTAGACTGCAAGTTAATTCACAAAAATATAATTTAGAGATCTATATAAAAGTAATCATCACTAAGGTCTGAGGACACCAAATATGGAATTTTAGATACACTGTGTACTAGATATTAGGTACTCTGCATTTGTCTAAGTACAATATTCAGATATTCACAGAAAATTATTAATTCATTTGAAAGGTTCTTTTCTAGTTTTTTTTAAATAATCCAATTAACAGCAAAACTTGCATAATCGCCTTAGTTATATAAGAAGCACTTCAAAGCTTCCCACGCTGTAGTAGGAGGAATGCATTTTGGATATATTCTCAGAACAGAGGCAGCACTATTAATGTATGGCTCTAAGATACCTTGTTGAATCATCATAAAACACAGCATTGTTATTATTACCAGTAAGGGCTGCGTGTGAGTCATAGTCTACCAGAATATGGTTCCTTCAAAGGAGGCACCATTTTGGACAGACATCCAAATATCCCAAATGGGCCAGAGCAGTGTCTCCTACATACTAAGGATTAGGGGTTGCTGTTCCTATGATTTGGTAGTGCTGGCATAAAAATTCTAATATCAGATCATAACATTTCTGCATAGGTATGAGAAACCCAAAGGACAAAAGGAACAAGCATAGCTCCTGAGAAGCCTAGAATACAAGATCTAACCACAAGGAATACATGTGTTCTTTATTTTCCTGTTTTTCTAGTAGTAAGCTTTTCTAGGAATGGGAAAGCACCCCACGTAAATCCTTATTGAGCTACAATTTTGAAAGACACATTTGGAGACACAGGACAGGAAGATGTTGAATTTAAATCACATTTCAATTTGGCCAGCCAGTAGATAGTGATATGAAATAGATTTCCATAGGAAATTCACTCAGAAGAAAAGGAGTAGATTAGAAGGCAAATAAGTGAGGTAATGTTGTTAATGCAAAGAGGATGATGCCAGGTCTTTCACAGATATGTTCTTTTTTTCTTATTTGCTTAAGGTAATCAATTATTTATCTCAGAGTGAGTCCTATAGTAAGGTATAATTTGTAACAACAACAATAACAACAACAGGGACCTTGTTCTGACAGGCATGCAATCTAGTTTCCAAAACTCTCCCATAATACTTTGACTCTAAATAACTACAAGTTGACATGACTCCTTCTATGTGTGTATGAGTTTTTAATCTTTTCACCTTATCTCATTTCAATCAGCATTGCTAATATTTTTTGCCTACTTCCTGGAATAGACTTCTTAAATGACTAGAGACAGCTTCCATTTCCTAGTATCTGGATATCAACTATAACATATTCATCTGATCTCAGAGTCTCACCAAAATGGTTGGCAACTATGAGAATAAGAACTTGAAATTATAAAGAATGAAAATACATGATGGTGTATTTTTTCCTTTGACATTATTAAGTTAGAGAATTATATTCACCCATGAAGGTCTCAAACTGTGATCCTTTCCCTGAGCTCCAAACAACAAAAAAAGGAACACTACATGCATCACAGATGAAGGATTATTTGTAAAGCTCATATCTGGTCATCTCATTGGAAATTCACTCCCTAATTACGGTCAAAGCAGAGCTAATATTCTGTGAAGAATTCTAGAGTTAAGTGTAGTACATACAGCTTTAATGCCAGTATTTTGTACTCAGGATGTTAAGGAGGGTGGTGATGAGTTTAAGACCAACGAAGGCCACAAAGTAAGTTGTAAGTTCCAGAATGTCCAAGGAGGCATGCTGTAACTCTATTTTACTTCCAAACAGTGAGAACTATTCTTTTGTTTTCCTTTTTCTTATTTAATTTTTATTTAAGTAGAAAGTTGCTATAATTGTGACTTTTGTCACTCATCTTGGGGAAAAGGTTAAACATATCGTATAGGTGAAAAGAACCAGGCCGGGTGTAGAGAGCAGCATGACATTTTAGAATAAAAAGGGTTTAGAGAAACAGAAAAAGTGGGCAGAGAAGCGTGTCTGGTAGATGTTTAAATATCCTCAAAGGAAGAAGACAGGAGCAGAAGCCTGCCACTGGAGAATATTCTAAAGATGCAGGTTATTATTTATGGAAATGTAAATAACTGGAACGGTGTAGGAAGCGGCAAGATTACCCAGAGCTAAAAAGAATGTCTGGAAAGAAGAGAGCCCACAATGAAATCCTGAATAATAATGCAATATCAAACTGTAATCTCCCCACAGAAAGAGAACCAGAATGAGATCACTAAGGAACTATAGAAGATGAGTGAACAGATAGAATCACAGAAGTCAAGAGAGAGCACACCGTGGTGTAAAGAATAGTTATAGTTAAGAAAGTCATAATCCCCATAGAAAGGAAGGCTGTCTACTAAATTTACCATTTTCGGAGTCCATAAATCAATAGGGTGTGGTTGAAATTATAATCATAGAAGCAAAAATGTAGGCCTTCTGATGTTTCTAGCCATAATTATGATTACTGATGCTGCAGAGGGATTTAGATATGAATAGTGGAGGCGGCTGTATAAAACATTAAGTTAAAGAAAAGAAGACAGGAGTGTGGCAGCTTCTGAAAGCTGAAAAGTTATGTGGAGTTTGTTGTTTTGCACACACACACACATATACACACATGCACACTCACTTTTAAAGAGGAGGCAAAGATCAAATCAAAAAAATAAGTAAATGGAGAGGGAAGGAGAATGATAAAAAATGAGTAGGGCCCTAATCATATTAGTTTGCTAGAATTACCAAAGCAAAATACCACAGAGTAGATGACTTAATTACAGGGCTTTATTTTAGGTTTATTTTTAGCTATGAGGATTGAAAAGTCAAGAACAAGGTATATGCAGCATTAGTTCCTCCCAAGGTTATTTTTCCTGGCTACTAGATGCCCACTTTCTCTGTGTGTCATCATCTGGTCTTTATTGTTTCTTTGTGCATCTTATTTTCCTCTTCTTATAAGTAGACCAGCAAAATTAGACTAGGAAGGTCTTACCATTCTTGTTTGAACTTAGTTCATCTAAAATACCACCTCCAAACAGAGTTGTATCTTGAAACATTAAGTGTTAATACTTACATATCTTGTTTGGACTGATACATCCATGATGCTGGTGGAAGTGAAGTTTGGGTTTGTGAGGAAAGAAAGAAGCACTGGAAAGATCTAGGTACTTGAAACTGACTAATAGTTGTTGGCTCTAATAATGATGATGGAAATAACCAGTTGGACCTTCTGTCATTTACAGTAGAGCAGTCTGTTCTCACATGTAGATATCTGGAGTTTATTTCCATTAGTATCACCAAAGCCTTTTCCATCTCTGTTGACTGAATCCATGAAGAGTATTTATAATTCACTAAACAGGTACGTGCAAAACACCTATCATATGTCAGGCACCAAAATATTTATGAAAAGAGAATCTCAACTTACTTATAGTATAAAAATATGTCATTAAGCTAAGCTCAACACTTTTAATTAATTCACCTTCTTGTATTCTCTGTTGTTCTGTGCTAAGAATTTTAATGCTTATACTTACAGATTATGTCAAAATATTGTGTCAAATTAAAAGTAAAGCATATGCTATGATTTCTTTGGCAAACAGGAGACTACATTTATTTTCATTCTTGAATAACTTGTTCATTGGTGGGTTATGTCCTTATTTGCATCATTAGCTAAGTTGAAACTCTCTTTAAGAAGTCTAAAGTTTTAATCATTTTAGAGATGTTTTCATGGTAGTTAGATGTATGTTACAAAAATGATATAATTCTAGTGAAAATTAAAATCTATGTATGTGTATGTATATATGTATATATTTATAAATCTGAGCTGTAAATGATAGGGATATTAAAGGAAAACTTTAATATAGTAAGGTTTAGCTTCCTAGACTGAACATTACTAAGTATATTTATAACTTGGTATAGTTATAACTAACAAGGATAAAATCCAAGATCATTAGCTTTACCCTCTGTCATGAATTTTATAGACATTGTGAATTAAAAAAAAACTGGGATCTCGGTAACTAAGAGTCATTAATTCTTTGTTAATGCAACACACTTTGGCTCTTTGGGCATTATTATAATGAAGAATTGTGTTTTACAAAGTAAGTCAAGAAAATACATTAAACCATGACCCCTTTACTTTGGAGGACTCTAGTTTAAGTGCCCTGAAATGAACTTTTTAGTTAATTAGCATTCCTCTGTTTGTCACTTTAAGTAATTACTCTTCTCACTTTAACTGAAGTGTTATACGTGAGGTGCTAAGATCTTAGAAACATAGCCACCTGATGAATTGAGTTCACTAGAAACAAAGCAGATAGTTGTCATCAGGAGTCAATGAAGTGGCCTGTTGGGAGATAGAGAGGGGAAGCCAAGTAATGGGAAGAATTAACATCTCTTGCTCCAGTAATTGTGTTGGAAGGATGGGTTTCAAATATCCATTAATTTAAGTGGTCTTTATTCCATCATTAAGCAAACTGCATATTTGGCACCAGCTTTTTCATACATTTAGCACAAATAGACCATGGTGTGCATACATGCCCTTGGGAGTCATTCTTACAATAAGCATTTGAAGCTCTCTGCATCTGTGCCTCCTGTGTGTGATGCAGATGTAACCAAGGATGGGTGATTATTGGGCAAGGTCTTAAGGTCACTGCTCCATCTCTGGAGAGTCAGAAAATCAGCTTTTCACCTCTGAGTGCGGAAGCCTCAATGTCTGCTTGTTCAAGGGTAATATGTCCCTGAGAAAATTGCTGTGTACCACTTAAGTCCCTACAATCTTTAAAGTTTTAATTTAATAATTCAAAAATAAAAGTACCATCCTCTCCAGGGTTTCAGCATCATGATTACCCTCCTTGAATCCTCCACTCTATATTTTAACTTTTTTGAAATCTGACTACTTCTTATACTTCCCTTCTCTAACCCTTTGCAAAGACATTAATACATGACCAATATGTTAATATTTGGGTAATCTCAGAGATTAAGACAAAATGTTATCTGTCAATTTTCTGTGAGTCAACAAATACGCTGTTTTTCTTACATATACACTATTAGATAGCAAAAGAGGTGCCAGGTAATATTGTATGCCTCATCTCCTTCAGTCTTCCCCACAAGGGGTGCTAATATGCAACTGTTCTTACTTTGATGAATATCATAAGTCTGAAAAATGTCAAAAATTGAATTTATTTATTTATTCACTGACATAGTCAATCCACACCCATTTTGATCAACTTCAATCGAAAGAAATACAATAACCTGGTGAACACACAAGTATAGGACACTTATTTGGGTCAAGTAAATAAAGAGGATCCTGGAAAATTATAGTCTTGTCTTCAAACATATCTATACTGACTCATGGTTTGGGCCCTGAGGCCATGCTGCTTTGTACTGCCAACTTAAAATGAAGATATTTTATTCTTCTGACTAAAGTACCCTTCACTGAAACAATTTTAAAGTCTACTGATCTATATACAATTATCACCCTAAGAAAAGTGTGAATATAAATAGTGGGTGTTTGAATCTAAGCTTTACCCTGTAACACTCAGGAAGCACCAGGATCCATCAATACATCTTAGAGACATTATATCTTCACCTATAGTATTTCCCATCTTCATGTATTCAAGCTCAGGTGTCTTTTTATGAACTGGTGTAAGCCTCCAGTTTGAGACTATGCCATAGTGACATAGAAATAAATGCTCATTTGTTTTATTATTGATGTTGATGTTGTTAGAAGATACAACTTAAACATACCCAGAACCTTAGGTTGTCATTACTGAAAATCATTTAATATGGACTGATATTGATATGAGTTGTCTGAAACTAACAATTTATTCATCCCTAAAAATATGACAAATTTCTACCTTAGACAAATCAGACTTTAAAAAATAGTTGAATGGGGGCTGGAGAAATGGCTTAGCAATTAAGAGCACTGGATACTCCTCCAGAAAACCCAAGCTAGATTCATAGCCTCCACACACATAGCAGCTCACAACTCTCTAACTCCAGTCCAAGGGAATCTAATGGTTTCTTCTAGTGCCTAAGAATACCAGGCATTTATAGGATGCACAGACATACATGAAGGCAAAACACCCATACATATAAAAATAAGTAGTGACATGAATAGATCCACTATAGTTCATAATGATTATGATATCAAACATTGCTTAGCTATCATGAATTTAGCTTACATGAAAGTAAAGATGAGCCAATGGTAGGTAGGTAGATAGGTAGGTAGATAGATAGATGATAGATAGATAGATAGATAG
>LOJH01000580.1:0-17583 GCA_001685095.1 Ellobius talpinus | reverse complement strand
GATAGATAGATAGATAGATAGATAGATAGATGATAGATAGATAGATAGATTATTATAGAGAGACAGATAGTAGATAAATGTGTAGGAAGGTTCAAAAATGTTTAGTAACATATCAGATAATTATTCTGATGTGACTAACAATTATTCTGATGATTAAACAGTAACAAAATGTTCATAGTCAAACCCAAGTGTCATAATAAACAAATTTCTTAGGAAGCTCTTAGGAAGCTTAAAGCTAGATCACCACATTCTATTTTGAGTGACAGAACAGTATGTCCTCTGAGTATTTCTGGGAACTCCCCTTGCTTCTGCTTCCTTTTTCCATCACTCTTTTCTCATGCCATCCACTTGCCTTGCCTCTTGACCTTGATATATTACGTATGATTTACAGATGGGCACCTTAGTTTATTTTGGAAATTAAGCAGGATATAAAGGTGTTCATTAAAAATTAATGACTGAGAAACTCTGCTGTGCTGGAGGACATTTCCTGGTAAGGTGACCTCAGCCAGGTGACTGAGTTATCATCATCAATGACAAATTATGTGGACACCATGTTCCCTTGATAGGATGTGATCAAATGGTACTTTATTTCCATAGTGTCCTCAGAACCCATTACCTCATTATAAACATGAAAGAAAGCTTCAAATAAATCTTAACAAAATGGAATTCTACAAAATATCTGACAAATAAGTATCCTTTCAAACTGCTAGATATTAAGAACCTAAAACAAAGAAAATGTCTGAAAGTCCCTCATTGACAAAAATAGCCCAGAAAATCAGAAAATTAAAGACAATGGGAGATCCTCGATGCATATTGCTTAATGTAACAAGGACACAGGCAAAATCTAGAAGAATTTAATCAAAATATAAATTTCAGCTAATAATAGTCAATGTTACTAATATTGGAGAAACTGAAGAGTATCTGGGAACTCTCTTCATGGTTGTAAACCAAATAGAAGTGTCTATAAGATCAAACAAAAAAGACTGATACTATATATACTATAGATACTATAGGATGACTAACTGACATTCTGTATGTGGTGTGGTTTTGAACAAACACAACAGAGTATAAGAATCTGTTTCCTGTGTCTCTATTGGACTAGCACAAGTATATATTTTCTGACAGGAAAAACAAGTTGCACAACTGAGCTAATTTAGAAAAATTGTTTTTAGAGATTAAAATAACCAAGAGTAGTATTCAGGTGGTACATGCAGTTCAAGTGCTTATGGTGTGAAATTCCTTCCTAAGTATGATAGATAATTCTAGAAAATAAAAAGTAATCAATGAACACTCCATCTGCATCCAATTTCCTAATAAAGGAAAAGTGCAAAACCCTAGTTGGGAAAGGGTGCTGTGGTCTAAGACATAAATTTCAACACTATCTGAGTGTACTCTAAGCATGGGAAATCTGCTTATTCTGTCATTCAATCATAGGTCCCTCCCTCAGATTTTATTTTATTTTATTGATAGTTCCTAGGCACCCAGACCTCAGTAGTGTCTTTGAAAAAATATGATTTTTTCAAAGGCAGTCAAGTCAACCTTCTGGTTTCTACTCTGTCTAGTTTCTTCTGTCTTCAGATTTTTCCATACCAACAATCATCTCAAGAGTAAGACTTGTGATGCATGCCATATTATCAAAGATTTTGGTTTCGTTATGACAGAAAACTGACACAATAGTTGCATAAATAAGTCAATTGAGAAAAGAATAGGTAGATCTGGTAGGATAATCCTCGATTCAAGAACTTGGGACATCTAGCTTTTCCAGATGGAGCTGCAGTCTTCTTGTCCTGTATCCAGGTGGAAGAGTGGATGAAGGCAAGAGATGGATGCATGTCTTCTACTTTAAAAAGTTTCAAGAAGACAATTGACCTCAGATGAAGGAAGACCATCAGCTGGAATGTTGTATGGTTTGGCAACAGAGATCTTTTCCCTATAAGGAATGAAAAAAATTTATATTGCAAAACCTCTCAGGGTCTCTCACATAATTATCTTTTTTATTAGCACTAAGATAGTGGTTTCAGGTATTACAAAATTGGAAAGATTTAAGCTCTGTTCATAGCTCAACTTTATACTAAATATATGACTTTGGTTAGATCACATGACTTCTCTGAGATAGTGCTTTTTCAACTATAAAATAAGACTAATAATTCATTATCTGTCATCTTTAAAGAATTAAATTTGATAAATGTACAAGAAAAGTTCCCAGATATGGACAGTGGTAATGATTTTACAAATACAGAATGATATTACAATGATAACCTTTTCATTACTCTGGTTTTATCTATGTCTAGAACCCACCTGCCTCACTTCAATAGGTACATAATTATTTATGAATGATGCAGTTTCACAAATGCATACTTCCTTGACTCTGGAGTATAATCATATCAATAAAAATCCCTAAATGTGATTCAGTAGGAAGCAATAGTAGCATTTAATAGTCATATTATCCACTGAATCCATATCAACTTAAGAAACCACAACACAATTAAATGAGTCAGCATTTAAAAAGTAAAATATAAGTTCAAACTGTTGTGTTTTTTTTTAAAGTACTGACTGCAAATGAGAGGAGATACCTGGCTGGCCTGCAAGACTCTGTGGACTGCCCACCTGCCTCCTCCAGGCTGGAGTCACAAGTATGCACTACTGTGCTGGACTTTTTACATAAGTGCTGGGAATCTGAATCCCCATGCTTGCCCAACTAGCACTTACCTCTCTGAGCCATCTCCTCAGCAGCAATTTTCCCATTGGGGAGCTTTATAAAATCAAAATGAAGTAACTTAGGGCAAAGAACAGACCCCAGAAGTCAGGGTCAAAGTGAAACACCTGAATCTTCATCAATTTAGCAAATCACAATTCACTGGCAGCAATTTAGAGATTAGCATATGATGAGTTTGCCAAAACTTGAAACCTCAAATTACAGAGTTCAGGCCGGTAGAGATACAACACTCAGAGAGAGCATTAATCTTTAAGAGATGGACTCACTCCCAAATAAAATGATGGCCACTGCTGAAGCCAACAACCCCAATCTGAATAATATTTGGCAGCATCAAAATCCCAGTGAAATTAAAATTGGAGAATAACTCTAATCTGGTTAATTCTTCACTTCCTAAATTGATTGTTTTCTGAATTAAATTTTAGTTAACTTACCAAGATCTCAACTTTCCAACCACTACAATTTAGTGCTGGGTAATTTTCTTTTTATATGGTAGATGGTAGTTTTGTTTAAGACCCATTTAAAAGCATATACATCTGTTAGTAATAATGTAAGCATGTTAGTGGCCCTAAAATCCCATTGGGGTAAAGGGGTCAAATCCATCAGTGATTATTTTACTGCTGTGGACACATAATAACATGTAAAATGAGCAACAGAAACAATCGGTTTAAAAAGCTACTGTGGCAAGACCACAGAAATGTCAGGGCAGAGTATGACCAGATAAAATCACTGGACTGAAGACTAAGGGCACTGATATTAATAACTAAAAACTAGAGGGACCGAGAAAGAAGAAAATCATTCATGTTCCCTGTATCTGTTGTATATTAGCCACATACCCCTATTTGGTTATCAAAATAATATTATTCCAAGGGAAATTTTGTTCCCAGGTAGATGTGTCAAACCTTTCACATTGCAGTACAACATTGGCATTCATAAGTTCAAGTTACAAACTTAAAGAAAACCTCATATTTTAGATGTATTTATGATTTTATGTTGGGCCACATTGATAGCTGTCCTTGGGCATATGCAGAAGCAGGCCTGACTACATTATTAAGGATTCATCTTTCTTTCCCTTCCCTTCTTTCTCTAGGCTGTACCTTATCATGGGTATTTTCTATTACATAAACACAAAAGTCAAACTTGAATATAACAAGAAGAATAATAATATTGTCTACAGTTGCCCAGTGTGAAATGGGATTCAACCTAATTCATCCTGATTCCAAAACTCATGCTTATTAGTGATACAGAATAAGATAAAATACATTCAGAAAATAGGCTTCATTTGCTAAAGAGGCATTGGTAGTTCCTGGATTTTATGGAAGTGTTTTAAAAAATTCAATGCCATCATTTGCTTACCTCCATAAAGATGAACTGTAGTCAGAGTTCTTACTGGTCACACATACAAAAAGTGATTGGCACTGGTGAATTATTTATTCTGTTTCAACTTGACAATGGCCTGGACAATCTTAAAATATATAGGTCTACTTTTCAAATTCATATTTTCATGGTTACACATCTTTTAAGCATGGAAATCAAATTTTTTCTCCTTTACAAGCAGCAAATTTAATAGTTCCAATTTCCTCTGTATTTCAAAGCACTTCTTTATGAATGATCTCTTCCAAAGTACACAGACATTTGCCAGCAGAATTTATGTTCTTTACATTGTTTTCTCTCATTGAATTTGTTTTAATTCGTTTAGAAGTTAAAGGTACGATTTAGGGGTTTGAAATGCAGGAAGCCTTAAAAGCAAATTATAAGGATAAAGCCTAACAATATCTTTCTTTTAATAATAACCTTGGGTAAAACCTTTTCATTAATCAAAAAACCTTAATGTTAATAATTCCTGACCAACCCCATCCCATAAAAAAGGTAATATTCTTTCTCCTTGCCAACAAGCCAGTAAAATAATCTGACAGGTAATTTTTCCAGAGAAGCATGTGCCTCATCAGAAATAATTACTTTGGATTAGCATGGTGGCATATGCCTATCATCCCAACATCTCCAGCATCAGAACACACAGAGAAGAAGATTCCCAGATCCCAGCCTGAGCTACACAGTGAGCTTCAAACTAAAAATAATAATAATGATGATGATGATTTTCAAAGTCTGCTTTTACTCTTGTGTTCTTTGCTGTAACTCATCTTCAGAAGAGCAACCTTCTTCATCAAGCCTAGTTACCTCATTAGCAAGATCAGCCAGGTATGCTCCACAAGGTCACCACCACTTCCAGTGGCTTCAACAGGACAGGTCTGGCTTTCGAGATCAGAGACAGATGGCTCCACTATGGGAGTCAGTACTAGACCAGCTGCCACAGGAGGATGGCCTTTTTTGCCACAGGTAGGCTGATTGCAAGGAGTACGGTCTTGTCTCCTGGCTACCAGACACCAACTCCTGTGAGAGTACACTGGCCTGAAGTGTTCACTCACAGCAGTTTTGGAAAGAGCCCTCAATGGCATTAGATTGTTTTCTTTCCTAAGTGTTCTTCAGCAAATGCTTTTAGCTCATTTGTACTTACTAACTTTACTGATGATGCTCAGACTGAGCGTCAAATTTGGACCTGCTCTTATCTTTTGCAATTTCCTAGTCCTTAATGGGCCCGGTACAAATATGTAAATACCATGTTTTGTTTTGGTAATTAATTTCCTTTAGGTCAAGACTGAGTGATAAGAATGCTACTTCCATTTTATGAATAATTCATTTCTGCAGATGATCTTTATTCGCTCAGAACCCCTAGAAAGGTATCAATTTTTAAATACACATATCTGTGCCTGAATCTTAGTTCTGTCCTGTGAGCTAAGTCACTAGCCAATTTGTTTAATCTTTCAGAGTCTCTCTGTCTCTATATAAAGATGAATTTAATGATGTTTGTGTCACATACTCATAGCAAGCTGTTTAAATAAATATATGCATGTTAATAACTATGAATGCTACATGCTGGTGCATCATATTTTTCCTCCCTTTCAGACTTGAATAAAATAAAAAACTCAACTAAATCAGAGTCTTTTAATTTCTAGTAGTTTGTTAAAAAATATGGTGGCAAAACATAAATAACCCAGGAAATTAAATATATACAAAATAAATGAATAATAACTAACATTTTCCTTTTAAAATATGATGGTGGAGATATAAATCAACTTGGTGATTAAATAAACAAATAAAACAGACAAATATGTAAATAGGCAGAGAAAACCACAGGAGCATATAAAAGTATTTGTAAAATTTAAACAGATAGAGAAAACCAACACATGATATAAGCATATTCTCCAGATGATAGGAGTCCAGCACACTTTATGTGCCCAATCCAGTGGTAAATGCTTTTTTTGTACAGTGTTTTCTCTGAGCCTTCTAACACCTCCTATGGGTGTACTAAGACTTCATTAACGATCTTTCACACTTGGGAAAACTTCTTCAAGGAGTGATATACTCAGTCAGTTCCACAGGTAGTGAGTTTCAAATTGAAGAGACCATTGACAGTGAAATACATGAAGCTTAAGGATACCTAGTCTCACAAGACCTCTTAAACACTGGCAGAGACCCCATCAGTGGGTTCCCACAGTGGCGGGCTGTTGTAGTATGCAAAATCAGGGCATCAGCTTTAGCAATGTAGCAAACACATTTGTTCCTGACCAAATACCTTCTCCATGAGACCCCCCTCAACTAACCTAAAATATCTATACTTTATGCCTTTTGCTTGTTCCCTCCTCATGATCTAGTGTACTATGTGTATGCATACATATTAATTTACATTGTTCATTGTCAAATTTTTCATTAAAGTATACAAATGAAAGAAACACTTTTTTTTCCTGTCTGTTATACCCCAGTTACAGCGGTATGCAGGACTATGTAGCAATTTGATAAAAATTTGTGGAATGAATGAATAGACTGACATCCTTCAGAATTATAATTCTAGCTTTGGGCTCTGTTCTCTAACTCAGAGAGTGTCCTTTTGCCTCTCTCAGGGAGAGATGCCTCCTTCCACCATAAACAACTCTTCTTCCAGGTGCACATGAACCAAAGTCCGACTTGAAGAACTTTAAGTTGGCTCTTAGATAATAATGATGAATGGGTTGCCATTTCATCCGTATCCAAAATTATGAGAGACAACATTAGAGACCTGGAAAGTACAAAGCAACAAAGTTCACTGAAGAGAGGAACATGCCAGTCCCTATGTCTGGGCATGGCTTCCAGGCCCAGAGAAATCAGAGTTTGCATAAGAGATTTGGTTGAAGACAATAACTCTGATCTATGTTCCACCTTCATTCCCCATGAAGAACAGATACATTATCATAGAAGACCCTTCTTGATTCCTCTCTGGCTTATTTATCAGGAAACACTCATCTCACAACATCGACGACATCCACATCATTGAGATCAACCAACTCATACTCTGACCTTCTTTTAGTGTAGACATTTGGAAGACTTGAGTACTCTGTTTATGTCTCAAAATCAATGCAAGAAAGCATGATGGTAGCATACTTTTATGTACTGAGGGTGGAAATTAACTAATTTTTATGCTATGAAATTCTGATAAACTAAAATCTCCTCTAAAGAATTTTTATTCAACAAAAGGAACTATATATCTATGCTATTAGCAATAGCTATTTCTAATGCTTTAGTGATTTTTTTGTAGTACTGCATACATATTGGTGATATGATGATGTCTCATTAATAATCTATTGGGTTAAAGACAAAGATTTAATCTTATAGAACTCTAAATACAAATGACACAAAGATTCATCCTGTGAATTTGCTTTTCACATCCACAGTGTTTCATCACAAAATATTAAACCTTAAAGGTTTCATTTCCCCACTTTATGGATGATTTTAAGAATAAAGAAAATGTAAATATAAGCAAATTTCACTTTCTAGCATTTCAAACCAACTCATGCAAAAACAAGCTTTCAAGATGCCCCCGCCCTCCACCTAACGAACTTTTTAAATCAATCCTCCCTGCCACTGAGTAACTCTTCTCAGCCTTGCCCAAGGGTAACCACTGTCAACAGGAGTAGACAAAGTCCAATAAAAGGGAAACATGTGCCCAGCCTATGTTACATGACTGAAGAGCAGGCAACACCATAGGTTCAATTACTTCCCATCCTACTTGACCAAAAAAAGGTAGCTAATAGAGCTGAGAATGGTATCTGGAGAGGAATTACCCATGGAGCCACATGCAGTGTGGGACATTAGTTAATTCCCATTGGGTCAACTTCAATCCCTAGAAAATAAGAGATGAGGAGGGAAAAGAGCTTCCATTTTTTTCTCTCTCCTATGGGCCATGTGTGATTTGCATATGTAGCCTGTCTGGTGGAACCCTAACAAGTGTGTCGATTCACAAAACATGTTCCTTTCTAGCTTGACCTGAATTGGCAGCCTGATAATCCCTCATTTTGCATTGTTTGTGTGATAGTTAATCTTGATTGACAACTTGCTAGAGTTTAGAATCACCATGGAAACAGATCTCTGGCCATGACTGAGAGGAGTATTAGATTAAGTGAAGTCTGAAGACCCACCTTAAGAGTGTACAGTTCTATTCTGTGGACCGGGATCCACAATTGAATGGAAAGATACCATGAGTTGAACACAAGCATTCATCCTTCCCTGCTTCCTGACTGAGGATATAATGTGACCAGGCTCTTTCCTGCCCTAGCCACTAAGACTTCCCTTGAGTTATAAGTCAGAGGACACCACTCCTTAAGTCGCTTCTGTGGGGTAGTTTATCACAACGAGAAAAGTAACTAATACAGCTTGCTCTCCTTTTTTTCTCCTTCGTCTCAATCCTCAAGTTCCTAGGCTTCCATTTCATCAGAAATTATAGTTCCAATAAACTAGTCCCAGGCTCTATGTGTAGAGAAATTTGTCAGTTTTAAGGAGTGTTATAAACTGAAAATTTGTGTCTCCTGAGACACATATCTTGAAATATGAGCCTCCATGATGGTAGGATTAGGGAACGAGGCATTTTTGAGATAATGAGGTCATAAGTGTTCATAGTGGTATTTTCTCATTAGGAAGGTATAAACTGAGGTTTCTATCCTGCACAGTTCCTGAAGCCGTTAAGTCCTAAACAAATCACACAGAGGTCTACATTAATTATAAACTGATTGGCCTAGTATCTCAGGCTTCTTATTAACTCTTATAACTTATATTAACCCATAATTCTTTCTGTGTTAACCACGTGGCTTGGTACCTTTTTCGGCAAGGCAGTCACATCTTGCTTGCTCTGTGTCTGGCTTCCTTTCTGTATGGGTGATGACTGCAGACTGAAACTTCCCTCTTCCCAGAATTCTTGTTTCCCTACCTCTCCTTCCTGATTGCTTTCCCTGCCTATACTTCCTGCCTATCTACTGGCATTTAAAATACAAGTGGCAGGGTACAGACCATTGTCCCACAGCAGAAAAGAGGAGGAAGCTCACAGAACTCTTTGACACTTTCTTTATATGAATCAACATCAAGAAGGTAGGCACAGACTTTGTTGGTATCTTTGTTTTAAAGTCCTTAGGCTACATGAAATAAACTACATGAAATAAATATACTTTATTCATAAACTATGTGGTTTATGGTATTTTACTTTGGAAAATACCTAACAAACCGGACTGGGGCTGAATGAGCATGGGATCAAACTGGACCCTCTGAATGTGGTTCACAATTGAGGCAGACTGAGAAGCCAATGATAATGGCACTAGGACTTGTCGCTACGGCATGTACTGGGTTTTTGGGATCTTATTCTATTTGGATGCATACCTTCCTAAGCCTGGATGGAGGGGGGAGGGCCTTGGACTTCCCACAGGGCAGGGTATCCTGCCCTCTCTTAGGACTGGAGGGGGAGGGAGGAAGGATGAGTGGGGGAGCAGGAGGGAAGTGGGAAGAGGGGAGGAAGTGAAAATTTTGAATGGTATTATTTATAAAGTAATAAAAATATTATTAGGACAAAAACCTAACAAACCAAAGCAAGGCAAGTTTTAAAATTGGAGATATTTTCAAAAGAAGAAACATTTCTGTCCATAAAGCATTTTTGGAATAAAGGACAACATGGATTCCCTCCATCTAGACCCCAAGTTATCCTCACCAATAAAGATTAGATATACAAAAATAGCTACCAAGTCAGCCAAAGTAACTTATCTTGCATAAAGTTCATGACAAGGTAACACACAGCAGATACTAAGAAGCCATATTAATGCAAAATATGCTTGGACAAACTATATTGCTAATAGTTTATATCAATTTTCCAAAATACAATTTGGAAAGAATTGATCCCATTAACCTGCCTGTTCAGTTGTTTCTTAGCCAGAAGACACAAAACAGGTATTCAAGTTCACAAGGTCACTCTCAGGTCCTCAGAATAAAAGAATAAAAGGCCAATGTAGTAAAAGATAAGGTTTACAGATCAGGCCTCTAAAATTGTACATTCCTAATCAACACAAATCTTAAAGTAATTTCCTGAGCTCTATTTGGATCTAAATGTCTTGATTCTGTTAGTGACAAGTTATTTGAAATTAGAAACGGCATTTAATTTCCTGGCTTCATTTATACCATTGAAGGCTGTTTTCTTCATTAGATCCCTTTGTGAATATACATTTTTAGAACTGACAATAATTGTGTAGGAATATACATATTCAATCTTATTCAAAATTGTAATAAGCTGCATGGCTTGTTCTGATTCCTCATAACCCACCTATCATCCTACACCTGAAGGATGGTGACTATTCAAATGAATAGAAAAGATTGGGGCTGACAACCATCACATCCAAAGTGAGATAATATGTATCATCTTTAACCTACTTTCAGCCTCCTAGTGGAGGCTTTTGGGTGGGAGGGCAAATGAAAATTAAGTTACTGTATGCACAGAATATAGAAGCTGCACAAAAGCATCCCTCCAGTGGCTGAGTTCTAATGTCAAAGATGGCATCTCAGGGCTTGACAAAATGTTTCATTCGATTCAGAAGGTCACTATTATTCTCTGTTTTGCAGAGTCACTCTTTGTTACCAAGAAAGCTGCAAATCAAGTTAGATAAAACCATAAAATAACACTATTTGTTTAAATATCTGTGAATATGTATTTATTTTGCCACCAAACATCCACATATCTGTCCTGACTTCTACAGTAGCAAAATAACCAATTAATTCTTCACTATACAGACATGGAGAGGATAATTCTAGCCCCAGGAGTTTAGGAATAAAGGCAGAGAATAGGAAAGTGACCCTGCATAGGGCCAGTAGACATCTTTCTGCAGTGTTTGACTCTTAAGTCTTTTGCAGTAAAGATAATGCAATGCAGGCAGACACTGAGGTTGCCTTGTCTGAGACATAAGATATGCTTCCTGACATCCATTTTCTTGCTTTTTAGAAAATCACTGAGAGTTTACCATTTCCTGGTCTTATTTGACAATTTTCTAAACTTCTAATGATCTATCAATAAATCACCTGATCATTGAGCTATAGTTATTACTTATAATCAAGAAGCTTAATTAAAATGTTTTTGGGGGCTTCTATAATCAATAGCACTTGCTGTAGTTAGTTTGTTTGCCAGCATCTAGAGTTGAGTTCCCAGCATCAGGAAGCTCAAAGCCATTTGTAACTACAGCTCCAGGGTATCCAACTTCCTATTCTAGCCTTTGTGGATACCTACAATCTTGTAAACACACACACACACACACACACACACACACACTTCAGTAAAAACAAACCTTTAACCATGATGTTTAGCATAAAAAGTTTATGGCCCAAAGTAACACTGAGATTCTCAGCTACATAAGAGTGAGCAAACTATACATTGCTAGTACAATTGCTTCATCTATGAAACCGAAATTGTTACCTTCTCACATATAACCTGTAGATTACTTCAAAGAGAAGAGACCATAAGAGCCCAAATACATTCTTTACTGTGTGATCTCCCTAGAGCTCTAGAGAGGAGCTTTCAAAGAGTAATAGATCAGAGTTACCTTGTTACTGATATTTCTGAATCAAGCACTTGTTACAGCAATGGCTGCAAATTCTGAAACATATTTCAGATTCAGCAGACAAAATATCCAATTAAATTTGACTTTCAGATAAATAACAAAATTTTCAGTCACAGTATGTCCCAGATATTGGAGGGAGAACAATGATGCTAAAATACTCTTATTGTTGATCTGAAATAAAATTTAATTGGGCATTCTGTACCTGTATTTTCTAAATTTGTCCACTTTTAATTTGAGATTATGTGAGTTCAAGATTTCAAATGAACTATAGGTAAATTAGGGAAAAATAATATGCATTATTGCTTTATGTAGATAAAAAGACCTGAAAAAATAATTAAATTTATAAAATCCCTGAAAAATCAAAGAGGTTTTTTCTTTAATCCAAATAGACAAGTTGTAGTATAATCAACTATAAAGGTCAGTCCATTCACTTGTATGGGTTATAGACAAAGGGAAAAGATCATGATCAATGAGGTAATGGAATAACTAACAGGGTTTAGAGGCAAGAATAGAGACAACAGAGGCAAGAATAGAGAAAATTGAGTCAAAAAAGTAATTAAATTAATGTATGTCCATAAATATTGTTCAAAAATTGACATTCTTTTTTGTAAAAATATTTTGATCATTTCCTCTCCTCTCACTCCTCCCAGATCATTACCACTTTGATATTCCCCAATTTATTGTTCTTTCCTCTCTCTTCCTCTTTTACTGACTCAAATCTCTCTCTCTCATACACAAACACACACACAGAGACACACAACAAAAATCAAAATAAACAAGCAAAAAACCAATAATACAAAAAGATTCAAAAAAAAACAAAAAGGTCCACAAAAACAACAACAACAAAAGAATGACCAAACAACAAATAAACAAAAAGGTAGAGTTCCTCTCGTATTGGACAACTACTCCTAAGCATGGGAACTGCTCTGGAGTGAATCACAATCGACATACTCAGTAACACTCCTTTGGAAAAAAACTTATTTCCCTTTTCCAGTGGGTATCAATTGCAAGTAGCTTCTTGGTTAGGGATGTGACCCCGTGTCCACTTCCCCATTCAGTACTAGGTTACCATCTGAACTTGGGTAGGTCTTGGGTCAGCTGACACAGGCTCTGTGAGTATATATGTGCATCAGTCCGGTGTGTCTGGAAGATGGTGTTTCCTAGGACTCATCTATCCTCTCTTGCTACCACAATCTTACTTCTTCCTCTACTGTGTAGATCCCTTAGTCTTGAGAGAAAGGTTCAAGATGAAACTCATGCATGATATTGCTAAAGTGGCCAAGAACCTGAGACTAGATAGGTCAGTGTCCTAGTAAAAAAAACTACCTTCTTCAAACCCTTCTTTACTATATGGCAATTGACTACATCCTTGGACAAAACTGCAACCTACAGAATAGGAATAGAGCTTTATAAATTAAACATCTAAAAGAGAATCAGTATATAAAATATATAAAGTTAAAAAAATTCTGACCATCAAGAAAGCTAATAACCCAATATAAAAGTGGGGTATATAACCAAACATAATTCTCAAAAGATGAAACACAAATGACAGAAATAACCTAAACAAATGTTCAACATATTTAGTCATCAAGGAAACACAAATTAAAGTACTTTGAGATTTCATCTCATACCAGCCAGAATGGCCAAGATCAATTAAACAAATGACAGTTACATGCTGGCAAATGCTGAGAACACTTATTCACTGCTGGGAGGACTGCAAACTTGTACAGCCACTTTTGAAATCGATGTGAAGCTTCCTCAGGAAGCTAGGAATCAATAGACCTCAAGAACCAGCTATACCACATCTAGGTCATATACACAAAGAACTCTACATTCTAATCCAGAAATACTAACTCATTCGTGTTCATTGTTGCTCTATTCATGATAGCCAGGCATAGTTAATAGCCTAGAAGTCAATCAACTGATAAGTGGATAACAAAAATGTGGTACATTTTCACAATTGAATCATAGTCATCTGTTAAGGAAAATTAGATCTGCAGGTAAATAGGTGATGGACCTAGAAAAAAATCATCCTATTTTGAAGTAACCAAAGACCCTAAAAGACAAATATTGTGTGCATTCTCTTATATTGGCTGTAGCTTTAAAATTCCAACCTGTGCTATAATCTGAATTACCACAGGGGTTAGGTTCCTAGTGCAGAACCAGAGAGTGACAAGTATCTCCCAAGAAAACAGTGTTACAGAGACCAATAGGAAACTAGAGCAGAGAGGATTAAATAGGAAGGGAGATGAGAGAGAAGGGTAAAATCACTATTTTGGTCTTTAATTATTAAATTAAATATTATACATATTTTAATGTTAATGGATGAGTGAATTATAAATCAATGATTTATAATCTAAAGGCATATTTTATTTTGTCAACAATTCTTCACAAAGAAATGTCATGTTCTACATTTATTCATATTTGAGATTTCAGGAATCTAGAGATCATACTTTTGTGCTCTGTATGCCATCTTGAAATAAGATAACAGACCTCAAATCTCTACTATACAGCCATGTCATTTTAAGTGACTTTCCCTACCTAGGTGCTTAATGATAGTAATCACAAAACCTGTTATTAAAAGTAAATAAGCACATCTAAGAGAGCAAAAACAGCATTTGGTTTAGGATACTTTTTGATATTTTTTCTGCCTTTTTGAAATTTTACTTCTTTTCTAAATTTTTAACATATTTCTATCCAAGGTGATATCTTTTTAGTAATTAATTTATAGAAAGTAGGCTTTCTTTTGTTTATATTTTAGAAGTGTCCAGTAATGAATATCAACATTTAATTATACTGTAACATAGAAGCATTAGAAGCTAGTATTATTGTAATGATGAAGCATAGACACTGCATCTTTCTTCATTACAGAAAAAATATTAACTGGATGGCATAACAGAAACGTGATTTTCATAGTTAGCAGGCTGGGAAACTCAAGGCCAAGATGCTGGCAGATCTGGAATGTGCTTATGTTCTAATTCCTGCTTTGTACTGGAATATCATCTTAACATTTTCCTTTATTTTGAAGATACAAATCCTCAATGCAAAAGGATAATTAGGCCATTAAAAGTAAAGTCACCATCTTTGGAGGAATGAACCCAAGACACAATAATATTGAATCTCATGACCATGATGATAATTGAATAGGAGAGATGATTTCCAGAAGTTTGAAGAAAAATCTAAATGTCAAGTGTTCCAAATGTGGCAAACTAGGTCATCTTAAAAGTCATTCAAAGCAGGCATTCCTAGAAACAATGCTTTCTTTTTTCTAAGCATAATCCACTCAGAATGTCCCTCCCTTCTGGATTATGCAGAAAGTGTGGAAAAGGCAGGCACTGGACTAATGAATGTAGGTCAACAATTAATATTCAAGGTAATCCTTTGCAGTAAGGGGCCTCTCGCAGGTCCCATGCCAAATCTGGTTCATTTGTTTCTTCCCATCATAGAGAAAACTCCTTCCCAGAGCAATTAAAGAAATGAATGTTTATTGTAAGAAATAATACTGCTCTGGATAACATCTATAGAACAGCCATAGAAGAAAGAGCAAAAAAATTCAGGAGAAACAATAAAGTGAGTAGTTTGCCAAACTTCTATAAATGAGCAAAGACCAAAATTAAAAATACAAATAAATGATGTTGTCATTGAAGGTCTGGTTGACATAGACGTGGATGTAACAATAATTTCATCAGACTCTTTCATCCAAATTCGGCTCTTTAGGATGCAAATGTTCAGTTTTTAGGGATCAGAACTTTATCTCAGGTAAAGCAGAACATGAGATGGTTTGAATGTATAGGGCCATCAGGACAGAGAGGAATATTAAAACCATATGTAACTAACACAGCAATGAATTTGTGGGGATGTGATTTTTATATAGCAATGGAATAATCAGATTAACATTCCCCCAGTCTTAGAAACAAAACATAAATTAACATATGCTTTAGGAAAAAAATATTACAAGATGTTATAAAGAACAGACACCAACAGCTTACCTGAGCTAATGGAAGCTCACCAACTCCAGCCTGACAGGGAAAGCCAGAATAGGACCAAAATAGGTACTCTGAATGCAGGTGACATTTGTATGGCTGAGGCAGACTGTGAGGTCACTGGCAGTAATACCAGGATTTATCCCTACTGCTTGTACTGACTTTATGGAACCTATTCTCTTTGGAGGGATACCTTGCTCAGCCTAGAGTAAAGAGGGCCTTGGTTCTGCCTCAAAGCAATGTGCTAGACTGTTGACTTCCCATGGGAAGCCTTACCCTTCCTGAGGAATGGATGGGGGGTCAAGTGGGAGGATGGAGAGAGGAGGAGGAAAAGAGGAAGTGGGATCTAGAACTGTTATATAAAATGGGAAAAGATGGATTTTTTAAAAAAATAAATTTTAAAAGTTTCCTTTAAGTCAAAGAGTGTAGAGGAATTATGCAAGTTCTTTTCTTTATCTTTTTCTAAGAACACTAATCATCATGACCTAATTACTGACCAAAGTCCACCATTCCAAATGCCATCCCAGTATGAACATAAATATTAGGGGGACAAAACTGATAGGTCCACAGCAAAGTCTGAAATTTCTTAGCATTGGAATTTAGAAGGAAATATGCAAGGTCAAGAGCAGTAACATTCGGGATATAAAACCTTGATTGGGTAGCAATCAGTCAATGTAGTTTCTGTAGTCTCTACTAACTTCTGTTCGGTAACTGACGAAATATGTATGGAAGAACTGTGATAGAAGTGGGTCTTAAGGGGCAACATTAGCATGTAAGAATTTTGCTTCTGTATTTGACACAAAAGAATGAGACAGAGACAAAGACATAGAATGAGAACTATCTATAAAAGACTCAAAAAATTCTCTTACTAACCAGGGACCTCATTTGGTATTAAACATAAAATTAAAAAACCTAAAATTAAAAACCCTAAACCTTAACCTTTTGCTATAAGAGAATGAATAGGATAATTGCAGCTTTGGGAAAAAATCTCCCTGAATAAAATTTAAAAGGTTAACCATCAGAATTACACATGACTTTTCAATGGAAACAATGAAAGCCAGAAGGTACTGGTCAAGCATTATGCATACATCAAGAGACCACAGGTGCAAGCTCAGACTACTATAACCAGCAAAACTTTAAATTACAACAGAAGGACAAAATAAGATATTCTGTGACAGAACCAGAATTAATCAATACCTAGCCACAAAGCCAGCCCTATACAAAATATGATAAGGAAAACTCCAACCCAAGGAAATTGGCTACATCAACAAAAACACAGACAATAAATGATATCACAGCAGCACATCTCAAATAAGGGAAAAACACACAAAATAACATCATCAACACCAAAAACTAAAATAACAGGAGATAGCAATCACTGGTCATCAATATCCCTTAATATAAATTGATTCAACTCACCTATAAAGAGACACAAGCTAACAGATTGGATATGAAAACAAAATCCATACTTCTGCTGCATATAAGAAACACACCTCAACCTCAAAACATCAGTTTTTAGAGTAAAGGGTTGAGAAGTGTAGTGACAGGGGATGCAGGTTGCTTTTCGTCCAGCCCAGCTCCCACACAGCTAGCTTATACCCCAAAATAACAACACACAAACTGTATTTATTTAAGCACTGTCTGGCCCATTAGTTTTAGCCTCTTCTTGGCTAACTCACATCTTAATTAACCCATTTCTAATAAATCTGTGTATCACCACATGACTGTGGCTTAGGTGGGTGGAGCAGATAAAACAGAATGCTGGAAGGAAGAAAGCAGAATCAGGGAGACACATGAAGCTCCGGCCCAAGATGGATGTGGGTTAAAATCTTGCCAGTAAGCCACAGTCATGTGATGATACACAGATTTATTAGAAATTGGTTAATTAAGATGTGAGAGTTAGCCAAGAAGAGGCTAGAGATAATGGGCCAGA
>LOJH01000579.1:31452-57645 GCA_001685095.1 Ellobius talpinus | reverse complement strand
CCATGTGGTTGCTGGGAATTGAACTCAGGACCTTTGGAAGAGCAGGCAATGATGGCTCTCCAGCCCCCATAAATAAATCTTATACCAAATGAAATTCTCACCTAGGTACCAAGTATAGAATATAACACATAAAATTTAGATATATAAAGTGCACTTGAACTATGTCTTAAGCTTAATTATATCCTGTCATCCTGGAATCTTTCATAGTTAAGACATTGCTATGAGTGTATTGGTCTTGCTGTTTCCATGGCTGCCAACTGCTTTGACGAAAGCTCTGCTTCGTATACTGTCCTCAGAGGGACCTCTGCCAGCTTCTCTCAAATGGTCTGGTCACCTCAATGTCCTTTGCTGTGTGTTAAAGGCGCCTTCTTTCTGTTTCACTTCCATGATCCCCGATGACCACTTGCATTATATCCTGACATGTTGCCTTGGGCCTTTATCCTAGAAGATGTGTGAAGTAAGGTGATATAAATTCATAAGTCTTCTAAGGAATTCATAGCCAATCATATAGTACTTGATTCATAGTAGTTTCCTAATTTTTAAGAGTATGATGTGTGCATACTGAATGCACTTCTTGAATAGGATATCACCACAGATAGCAGAAAACATTCAGTAGACTTGTAACTCATTAAGTGGATGCTGCTCAAACAATGTTTCCCCTTGTGATCGGAGCTTTCAGTAAAAATGCTGTTTGCACTCCTTCATGTCTCTTCTTCTGAAGGCAGGGAAGGCCATGTCGTTTGTGCTGATGGTGTTTTTAACTCTCATTTTTCCAATACACAGGTTCCTTTAACAGGTCATCAGCAGCACTGGTAAAGTACTTTTTATTATTCAGGAAGAATTTATTATATCCAAAACCAAGAAGGTCTGAGTCACTCTCTTGCCTTCTGAAGTCAGCTGGTGATAGTCTTAATAGGACGACAGATGGCTTGGGAATCCACTGTTACTGTAGCTTAGTCCTACATTATAAGGTACAGTAAGTGTATTCAGAGAAAAGGGAGTTGTGGGAAATTCAGTCACACTGTGAACCCCAGTACTGCATTTGCATTAATTAAGTAGAGCCAACTTTGGGTCAGAAGGTGGAGCCAGAAACTAGTGGACAAAAAGTAATCAGAGAGTCAGAGGGAGTCTGGAAGATGGATAGAGAGATGCACAGGAAGTAGTAGGGAGGGACTTTGAGTGTGGCAGTCACTTTTGGATTGGCGAAGTGGAAAGACACTCTCTTTCTGAGATGCCTCGACCTCTCAGAGCCTAGTAGGTTTTCACCCCAGCCTCTGATTCCCAGTCTTATAGATAAATAGGATGATAGAGATTTAGTTAAAGACTACATTTGGGGGCAGAGGTAGGAGGTGGATTCGCCATGCCTAAGAAGCCGGCCAGAAACTGCAGTCACAATTATTGCAGCAGAAGAGGGACTGAGAAGTCTCTTCCTTCTAATCTAATAATACGAGGCAAATCATCACACCAGGCAGCAGGGCTCCAGTCTAATTCCAACACCTGTGCTGTACATGTATCTGCAGGGTACACGAGAGAAACATTAGCCTGTTTAAGATGGTGGCTGTAGACCCTCTATGACAACCGCATGCTGTTTTCCTGTTGAAACACTTGTTATGCTATTTACTTGATCATATTCAGCAGGCATTAATCAAATGTTTCTGTGAGACTTTTGGAACCAAAATGGGTTTAACTTACACAGACATGTGCCATATACATGGTGTTGGCTGCGTAGCATTGGAGTTTGCGGCTGTGTAGAATAAAGTGTCCAAATGTGCTCATCTAGGAAGATGCTCATTTTAGCCCTTTTGAGTTCTTGATATAGGAAAGGTGTGCCACCTGCTTTGGACAGTGAACTGTGGAAGTTAGACTCTCTGCAGCCTTCTAGACAGTAGTGTAGTGATCGCCGTCTTCATCCCTACAGCTGAGGCTTCCGCAGCTCATGAGTTCGCAAAGACTTCACACGTGGTACCTCATTTCCAATTGGAGTACTCACATAATGAAAGCATCTTCACCATCATATTCATTGCCACACTGTTGAGATAGGACAGCCAAAATAAGAGACATCAAACAGCTTTTTGAAAATCGGATAAGTGGGAGAGTCAAGAACTGAAATTATCTGTCATCTAAATTTGACAGCCTCATGTAGAATCTTCCTGGCTGGTCATCCATCAGTGCCTCTCCTCTGGCCAGCCAAAGGACAGTCCTTCGCCGGGAAAAGAGCCTTCCTCCTGCCCATACAGCCTGACAGTATCATCAGCAAGGATGCAGTCAAGATGGATCATCGAATCTCTGCAGGCTGCACAGATCCTTGTGTTTTAGGAAATAAATTTGTGTGACCATGAACTTGGACTTTATTTATTGCCTAATGTTAAAGAAGTAGAAATGCGGGCTCTCCAAGTTTTTGGATTGTGGAAAGCACTCTAGCAAAGTTTCCTAAAGGTTTTCAGTCCAGTCCAGTATTTTGATAGGCTAAATACCAAAAGTTTGAGTTCCCCGAGTGGATTAATAAAATCCATCTCAGATACCGCTTTTTCTCACATGTTTCAATAGCTAAAGTTTTTATTTTAGTTTTACTGGCTTCCCTTCTTCATAGATTCATCTACATTATTCTTTGGAGACTTGCCTATTGTAAATTAAACTTGAACTCTGGGTAACTGATAATTGTTGAGGTGACAGTTTCCAGTAACTGGATGCTGCTGTGAAGAAAAATTCTTATGGCCTTAAACAGCTAATCCTGTGGGTTTGGAAAGCTCTTAATTGAAGAAAAGTATTTCAGATTTCAACAAACAAGACAGAAAATTTCACAAAATGGTTTAGCAGAAGTGAGAATTATAGGATAAAATTATAAATGAGGAGTATATACTTTATTACATATTTATCTATTTTTCATGGTACTCATGATTGAACCCAATGTCTCACACAGCCAGGCAAACGCTGTGCCGTTGGGTCATCATTATATTTTAAAACGCAAAATTTGGTGTTTTCTTGAAGCCAATAGTTTAGGTTTGTCATTAACTTGGAACTATTGGAATTATAATATTCTGTTCAGAGAGAAATCAATTTTTTAAATTGTATTTTATTTTTTACTTTATATATACATGTGTGATGGGCGGATGTGTGAGTCATGACATTTGGCATATGTGTGGAGGGCAGAGGACATGTTTGTGGCATCGTTTCTCTTCTTCTGCCTTCCCATGAGTCTCAGCAGTTCCGTTCCTCAGCATGGCTGCTTCGGATTGCAAACCCCTCCACCTGCTAACCTATCCTACCTGCCCAAAGAAACAGATCCCTAAACAACTGAGGGTAAAATATGCAAATTTACAAACAATAAAGCCCCATTTGAATTTGTTTAATTTTATTACAAATGCTTCTCCATTGATACTACTCTGCTTATCACGTATGGCCGAGTCAAGAATGAGGCAAATAAATTAAATATTATGTTTACTTGACATTTTTATTCAACTAGAGAAAATATGTCTGTGCAATGCAAAATAAAAATGACATAAATTTGCCATGATAAAAACAACCTGAATTACAAAGTACACAGTGCATACCAGGGTCCCTTGACTCCTTTCTTCCCACATTATCCTCAACTGACTTCTATGAAACCTGACAGCAGAGCTGGTCTTCCATCCCTCTGGAGAGCAGAGAGCACTCACTTGACCCTTCATTCTTTCCTGATTTAACCATCATCAGACACACACAAAACGCTGCAATAGATGTCAACTTCTACAAACTTGGAACTGCTGAAGCTAGACTTTATTCTACACTATTTTCTCACATCATTTTTTGGCCTCCGATTTTTGGCCAATCTTTGTGAAGTCATTTATGATTGTGTATGTTTCAAATGTGTCCTCATGGGGAAGATTTCCATAACACTGGTTGAGGAAAATTTAACTGATTTTTCTAAGCGCGGTTCGCTTTGAAAATTGACACTGTGCATCTGTTAATGCATGAATTGACCATATGATTAGAAATAATCTCCTGGCCTGAGTCAAAGAATTTACCTTCCTCAAAAGCGGAGATGGCACAATATGGACACAGTATAGAATTTGCCTGAATGTTCAGATGAAGCATTTAGCTCCTCTGACTACATCTTTAAAATTTTGAGTTTTTTATATGTATCTGTATGTATACATATGTATCTGTACATATACATATGTATCTGTATGTATACATAGTTTTATATAATACATACTAACAGTAAGTGGAAATACCATTTATTATTATTTCCTATTATTATTATTATTATTATTATTTCAGAACAATTTTCTCTGAAGTTCACATTGTACAACTTTCAGGTAATCACTCCATTTCTCAAAAATCTGAAAATATCAGACCAGTCACACTATGCTTGTCAAACAGGATATTTATAGGAATATATATATATACACACACACATATAAATATATGGATGTATTAACAGTCAATGAATTGAAGACGTCATGAATTTGAAGGAGAGCAGAGGGGGCATGTGAGGTAGTTTGGAAGGTGGAAAAGGAAGGGCGAAGTGTAATTCTTACAATCACAAAAATATGTGGAGTTTGGCCGGCTATGCATTTCGGAGTTAGTTCCTAGAAGCTCCACTGGGTGGCAGCAATACAGTATAGAAAGGGAAGCGGGAAGCCAAGAAGTCCAAACAGAAGCCAGAGCACAGAGCTCACCATTGTCACCCTTATGCGCTACAACCTGTGGATACTAACGTTCACAAAATCAGAATTCCCCATACAATTAAGTAGGAACATATTGAAGAAAAAAATACAGCAATGATATTTTATTCGAACAGTCTCTTATGGAAAATAGTTTTATTTTTATAACTTTTATATCTGTTTTTCATCGTAATGTAAGGAATGTGTATGATGCTAAGTTTTGAGGACAAAGTTCTCCAGTATACAGTTTCAAACATTAAAAGATGACTTTTGATATGCAGTTGGTAAACATATATTGTGTGTTATCTCTATAAAACTAAGTACAAAATAAGCATCTTGGTTATGATAGATTTTTATAAATACTGTGATGGTAAGTCGAAATTACATATTCTTATAAATTATGCAAAGTTGGAATTTGTAATTCTCAACATTTTAGTAACTGCTGGAAGGAAATATTCTGGACAAAATGGCGCTGCCATCCATGTCTGCGGCAAGGCAAAAATAGTGCAGAAACTTAACATTTATAACAGGCAAATGGCCCAACTATTACTGTAGCTTAGATTTAAATCAGCAAGCAGCAGGTAAAAATGAAGAATGGTGAGAGGAAGAGAAGCTTAGACCATTTCATAATGATGAACTGTGACAGAATGTGCCCCTTTCCTTCATTCTGAGCTGTGGGGGCCACCTCAGCAGCCTAGAAAGTCAGGTGAAGTCACCCTGGCCAAACAAATAAGGCACTAAGTCATTCTGCTGTTTTCCTTTTTCTAAGTGAAATGTTTATTTGCACTGCTTAAAGGATAACATCAGTCGAAATAATCACACAGCATGGGTCTAAGTATGGTCTCCGTGTTACTAGAAATATAATTCACTCGGCCTAATTCCTCCACTTCTTCGCGCTGAACAGTCTCCTATGGAAAGTATTTTGCCTTAATAGTGTTGTGGTAACAGGAAGAACTGGATACAGCTGCGCATTAATTGAATCTGTGAGGTATGCCCTCTCTCAGGATGACCGGCATGCCCAAGTGCAGATTCCTTAGGGCACCCCAGCTAAACCACATTACTACTCGGGGTGGTCAACCTTATAAAAATATTTCTGTTAGGGTTAGCTCAGCTCTGTGAGTGGTCACACGTGGAAGTAAAGACAGACTCCCAGCTGACCCAGCTGAAATGAAGCACTGGTTCTCGCGAAGGGGGTGAGATCAGGCACAAGCCTCTGCTAGGTTTCATCGTTGTTCGTATAGTTTGTGACTAAAATTGAGACGCTAGCCAGGTATCAATAGAAGATTTGAAATCAAGACAGGACCAAGGCAAGTATGAGGCCAGACTCAGTTACATAGCATGAGCCTTTCTCCAAATGCACACAGCAAACAGATGTGTCCACACATGACCTCATATGGTACTAGCTGAGGCAAACCTGGGTGGCTTAAAGTGGCTGAGATCAAACCTCACAAGGGAACTAGCACCGTCCCAAGCATGCATTTGACAGCATGGACTGTTAAAGCATTTGTAGTCTAGAAGTCTAGACTAACAGAAGAAAGTTTTTTTTTTTAGATTTGTGTGCCAAGCAGAACAAAGAAACTGTCTGTCATAGCAGCTGGGGAGATGGCTTAGGTTTGAGAAGTCTCAAGCTCAAATATGGGGATCTGAATTCAGATCCCTACTACCTACTTAAAAAGCAGGGCACAGCAGGAACACTTGTGTAATTCCAGCACTGGGGAGGCCAGAATGAAAGGAGTTCTCGGGGAATTGATATACAGTCAGTCTAGCCAAACATCAGGCTTCAGGTTCAGGGAGACCCCCTTTCTCAAAACTAAGGTGGAGAACTGGAGGAGATGCTTGATGCCAATCTCTGGCGTCTACACGCATGCTCACACAGGTGCCTGGGACACCGTGCCCCCAGGCACCCACAGTGGCTCCTTCGATTGAATTAATGAAAGAACAAGCGAACGAAAGAACAAACAAAAAACAGCAAGCAGCTTAGATATTAAGCAAAGCCAGCCATGCTTTCCAGGAAATGAGTGCTACTAAGCCACAATCTTAAATATTGCCACAGTCTGAAAGTAGAAAAACCAGCGCTAAATGTCGTTGTCCCCAGTCACAACAGATGCCACGAGCTCCTGTATCCATTTGTATCGCTACTTGCCTATGAGGTAGGGAAGAGGCTTTGCTGTGATTGGATAGGTAGGTGGGATCTTTATTCAGGCAGCAAGGGAGAACTGAGTTGCTCCTGCAGGAAACACTTCTTATAAAGAAGGCCACAGTCACTGTCCGGGCACCGAGCTTGGAGATTTGGTGCAGGACGCCAGGCACCGAGCTTGGAGATTTGATGCAGGACGCCATGGTGCTGATCCCACTGTGGCATTCAGGGTAGGCTGGATGGTTTCCCTTTAGTGCTTGTTCACGACTTCTACCGGCCTTCTGTTAGATTGGCTTTATTAACTTCCCTGCCTGAATGTGCTTTTATTGGTTTCTCTTCACAATTTTGTTTTCCTGTTCAGTTGAATTTTACTCGACCGATTTTTGAATTTCCTTAGGTCCGTGTGTTTACATTTTCTGTTGGGCAACATAACTATGACAGAGGACCTATTCAGTGGATGGCTTGCGAGAATAAAGGTAATGGATCTGTTACTATTAGAATATAAAATACTTTGATAATTATTATTAGGTCTTCACTTGCATTCAAAATAATGTAAAGTAGTAACTAAACTGTATGGAGTAAGAGTTATATTCTGAACTTGCTTTCTAGAGAAAAGAAAACACACAACAAGCTCTGAGATTAGCACTGCATTAGAACATATTCAGACATCTGATCCTAATATTGCGAAATGATGAAAGCATGCAAGATACTTAATGATGTATAGCAGATCTGTGCATATTTCTTCTCTAAATGACTGAATTACTGTTTTTGAAAACAATCTCATACTTTTCCTCAATATTCAAATTTCATGCAGTGAACTATTTTTTTGTACTCAGAAAAAAAAAGTCTTTTGAAGAATAAACTGCTATATTATAACAGAAAAGAGAACCTGGACACATCCAAAAACTTATGTTAAGGAAAGCATGGGCATATGCTAATTATGTGTCTATCTGTACCTTTAATAGTTTATCTAGTGAAAAGGAGTTTAATAGCTCCAGTTTCCTTACTGGTTTGTAGAAGTTAAAGTTATTTTCTACCACCTAAGAAATACAGTAAAATTTATCATAAATTCTCTAAAGTTGTTGACAATAATCACTAATCAATATTTTTCTGAATTTAAAATTGTATTTATATTTTAATGCAAATCTTTATATTATTTATTTACTTACCCAAGATAGAAGAAAATAACCTTTTCCTCCTATTAAAAACATAAAGCTATTTTTGTTGATATTTATTGTAAGTATGATATTTACAAATTATAATTTGTATGTGAATTTTAGGTTATTATTATGAAATTCCCTCCATTGGTGCAATAAGAATCAACACTCAGGTATGGTTATCTAAAAATACTTATACTCTTTTTTCAGAGTTTAAGATTGCTTTCCTGGAAATAAAAAGATATTGTCCTGGTTTTATTAGTTCAGTCTGATGAGAATAATTAAAAGTAGAAAAAAATTTACATAATTTATATTTTCACTCAGTACTAGCTAATGTGGTATTTATTGATTTTATATCCTTAAATATCTAAAACCTAGGTAAACATATATTATGCATATTATATATATAATTGTGGTTTGTTATTCTTAGTTATTAAAAAGCCATAGAAAATGGATAATATGAAATTTAATAATCTCATGTCATTTTTATTCAATTGTAAGTCAAACATAACTTTCTCAGCCATATAGAACACTAAACAGTCATTATTCTGGGCAAGTGATCTAAACCCTGCGTAGGACTTAGATTTTTCCCACAGATTCCTCCAGGTCTGTTTACCTATTTATTTAAATAAAGCTACAGTAAGATGTCTTTATAATGTCATTGATTTGAGCGAAAAAAAGCATATTGTTTACACAACATTTTGTAGAATTCAGCAATTTTAATTTAAATATTTTTCATTTTGAAATATTCATAAACTACAATTTAAAGATTATGACCCAATTTGAAACAACAGCAATAATGTACGAAATAGCTATTAAAATTGAGCATAAATAGCTTGGCCTCCTGGAAGTGCACGCTGAACACCCTGAGGGTTGATATGAAGCAGCAGAGAATGTAAGTCTCCTGTCTGGATTTGGCACATACTGCAGTTATTTTTTTGATATGTTTAAATGCAGTTTTGAATTCCATCCAAACAATCTGTTATGTGAAAGCAAGTATGTAGCTGCTTTATCATTTCAAATTTGTGCAATTTCACACATAAATCACAAAGCCTTATATAGTTTAGATCAACATGAAGCGATTCATAATGAATATATTTCACTTATCATTGGCTGTACTTTGAGGAACAATGTTCTGATTGGTACTAGAAAAAAACCTGGAGGAGATACATACTATAAATAGGTACTGTTGATCCAGTGTATACAAACAAACCATTTAAGGAATAAACTAGATGAAAATTATAGAATACCCCAAATAGGACAGATATACTATCAATAATTTGGTTCCATATTCATTTTCAATTTTTTTTGAAGGTTACTTTGAAATGTTGTATCTCTGATATTTGTTTGTTCTGTTGATGGTTTACAACCTTTCTTTTGTATAAATAGGAATATTTGGATGTCCTGGGAAGACCCATGGTTTTAGCAGGAGACAAAGCGAAGCAGGTGCAATGGACCAACGTGTATCTGGATGCGCTGGTAAGAGGCTGGGCTTCTCTGCCGGAAGCTGTCATGGGAAGACCACACGGCTGACTTTTCCTCTCTCTGGGTAGCATTTCCCTTTTCCTGTTCCCTGATCCTTTCTAAAATCTACTCTTTTGCAAGCTTCTCAGCTAGGTTTACATTAGTATAAAATCATACATGTAAAATTGTAGATTATTCTTGTTCTACTGGAAATATTGGTTTTCCAACTTAGAACGCTGACTATATGGGGATTTCAATCACTTGTTGACATTTTAATATAAGAAAATAGTGCTGAACATCATGCGAGTAGTAAGTAGGAATTCCATATTTTGAACAAACGTTTTGAAACACCTATTTTTGAAGCGGGTGTCTGTGTAACTATATGTACAACACGTTCCACCATTGCACCCGGACTTGTGCAAACTCTAACGTACATTTGGTTAGATCCACAGACTCTGGCAATGCATTTAAATCAGCATGAGCATAATTGCATCTTCATATAGAATCTCTGGCTTTAAGTGCAGACTTAGACATTCTTATGGAAATATCACATTGAGGTGACCCAATCTGCTATGGGATAATGTATGCCTATCAGTTTCTCATAATGCATCTGCCGTGTTAACACAAGCGTGCTGTCAAGTTTTAAGGGGTAATTTCCAACTGGGAGTTATTTTCCCTATTTTTGTCACTTGAACTTGTATGAAAACATTTTTGTCAAGCACGCAGTGGTGCAGAGAGCTCCCGCTGGCATATAACAACTGGTATCCTGGATTGGTGTTAGGTATCCTATAATAAACATCAGTCAGCCACGTTTCCCACAGAGCACAAAATTATCTAGCCAAAATTGTCAATATAAGTTGAGAAATCATGTTTTAATTTATTTTTATTTTATGACACAAGTTGTTAAAACTTGACAATACCTAAGATTTTTTTATATGCCAAATCTGAATTTAAGGACTATTTAGCCATTTACCAAAGTAATAAACTATACAGAGTCTAAATGCAAAGCAGAAAGTGAATGCTGAATCAGTGATGCCCTTTCCCCTACTTGGAGTGCAGTTAAATGCCTTTGCTATTCTCTCAGGGCAATGATGAACAGAAAGGCAAAATGCAACCCGTTAGAATGACTTATCACTCGGTACTCACAAAATAAACACATACAGGAAGTAAGAGAGAAAGTAGGGACTATTAACAGCCATCTCGCATGCTAAGAGAGATAAAGGGAAGCTTGCTTACCTCAAGCCACAGAAAATGACTGTCGAGTGTTCCTTCTTGACGTTACTTATTTACTTAAGGTCACATGGTCATCTCCAGCCATGACCAAGATGTTTCGGTTTTTCAAATCCATCACAGGATTGCACATGATAGGAGTCAATAGTTAGGCCTTGCTGCGTTTCCTATGACCAGAAGTTCATTACCCAGAGTGTCTGCATTGCGGCAAGGTTCTCACTGATAACACAAATAACATTTGGCGGAAATGCTGATTGTCAGTGTTCCACTTTCCAAGCTGAAACAAGATGTTTAAAAAACAAAGTGGGAGACGTAAGTTGGTGGCCAGAGGACACAGCATTCTTGGTACTGCTTTAAAAATAGGTACCCCATTACTTAGAATCACTGCTGGGGGGGCGGGGGTCTGTATGTGCGTCAGTCAAATCAGCAGTTTATTAGGAAGGGGACATATGGTATTTCAAGAACAAACTTGATAACCATATTTCAAGAACAAACTTGATAAGGACTGTGACATGGAGAATTCTAAGAGCTGTGGCACTTTAAAAGAAAGATGCTGTCTAATTGGGACTGGACTGGGGAATGGTTGGAAGGGGAGAGACATTTCAGCTGAGCGTAAGTGCAAGTCATGTTTCTGTAATGCATGGGGAGGATGAAACCACATAAAGCTGCACATTTGCCAATTTAGGAGCACTGGGTTCATTCAAGTAATAATACCAACTCCGGATCACCTTTAGAGACCCTAGGTATACGAGAGAAATAGGACTTAGTGCGATGTCGTGGGGAGATTGTGTCATTTGGAAGATGACGGGACACTCTCTATGTAAAGGGAAATAGGCAGAGTTGCTATGTTTAAGATAAGTGTCACATTCCAGGAGGCGGGACACTTAGTTTTTCATTCTATTCTGTGGCACAGTGCCTGGGACAAAGAGCACACTTCAGAGTCTAGTTGTTTAAAGTGATATTCATTAGGGGACTGTTTAAAAGTAATATTTAAACAGCACAGTACTCACCCAGAATATTCTACAAGTTAAAAGTAATATTTAAACATCACAGTACTCACCTAGAATATTCTACAAGTTAAAAGTAATATTTAGACATCACAGTACTCACCTAGAATATTCTACAAGTTAAAAGTAATATTTAAACATTGCAGTACTCACCCAGAATATTCTACCAGTTAAAAGTAATATTTAGACATCACAGTACTCACCTAGAATATTCTACAAGTTAAAAGTAATATTTAGACATTACAGTACTCACCTAGAATTTTCTGCAAGTACATTGTCAATATCATTTTTCTTATGTGTAACACAACATTGGGCTAGACATTTGTCATGTGGCCTGACACCTTTGACTTGGGGCTTAAAAATTGTAATTGAAGCTATAGAACTAGCTTTCAGGCAATCTAAAGTACTATTCAATGAGAGTCCCCTGTGGAGGCACCTGACCGTACAGGAATGGTGAAGGTGGAGAAATAGATGTGAGCAGAGTCATGGATGTCATAGTTACAATTGCTTTATTTTACTCCAATACTTATTTGATGTTGCAAAACTGCTTAATGAGTATTTATTTTACCTAAGAAGTTTTCATTGAGTGTTTTGAAAAATTCTCTTTAAAGATAGTCAAAATTAGTTATTAAATTTTTGTGACTCTTTTCAAGATAATTACAAAGTGAAGTTTCCAATTTCAAAGGCTGATACAGTAGTACGAAGTTCAAAATGTTGCTTTCATTGGCCTTTTCTCTCCATCTATTTTTAGGAACTGGGACTTGTCATTACTGGAACTCTGCCGGTCTTCAATGTCACTGGGCAATCTGAAAATAAGACAAACTTGAAGGTTAAAAGTTAATTGATAAAATTAATAACAATAAGCGATAAACTATGACGTTGAAGCTGCATGTGGATAAGATACTTCCATAAGGATATATATAAGATGTGATTGTCTTGCGAGGCTGGAGGTCATTGGCGACAGCTGTCCCTGTGATAACCACCTGGGAAAAGGGAAGTGAAGGTCACATCCTTGTGGCCCTGGAGTCAGGATTCAGCTTCGCTTGGTCTAACTGTGACCTGATGAGAAACTCAGAAAGTCAGACCACAAGTAATGGCATGAAAAGTACACAATAGTATCATGAGCCCACTTTTTTTTTCCTTTTTATGAGACAGGGCTTCTCTGTGTCACAGTCCTAGCTATCCTGGAACTACCTCTTGCAGACCAGGCTGGCCTCGAACTCACAGACATCTGCTTGCCTCTACCTCCTGCATGCTGGGATTAAAGGCATGTGCCACCACCACTCACTTTTTAAAATGTGCTTGAGATATTCATTGAATTCAGGGGGAAAACAGAAAAACCAAAACCATGGTTCTCTTTGAATCAGGTTCAGACACATGTTTTTTGAATTCTTGCTTTGAATTCCCAAGGAATAGCTTTTTTAATAATAACCTGAGGATCTAATTGGTCTCTTGTTTCCTACTTTTTACAATTCAATGAAAAATTAATTTAATAAAAATGCTCAATTTCTTTAGCTCAGGTAATATAAGTACAATAAGGAGCTATCTTCTTGAAAGTTGTAACTGATTATTGAATATGGTTCATACTTACTATGTTTATTATCTATTTTTGACTTTAAAATAGAATTGCATAGTTAAGAATGAATGCAAGACTATAGAAATTATTTTTAATATGAATGGCTTATAATCCAGGTGATACTGGCGGCTTAAAGGAATGTTAATTTCTGGTTTGTAGTTCAGTGAGGTCTATTGCACTAAAGCATTGTTTGCTTAATTTTTTAATAAATTTCAGTGAAAGGCTTTATTTTAGCACTGGAGTTCTACAAGTTTTGACTCTGGCTTTGAGGCCCATTGACATATTGAATATTTATAAGGTCTAAACATTTAAATTCATAATTGTGTAATCCTCTATGTTCTTCCTTGTCATGTTTTAAAATTTTTAACATTGCCTATCCGTCAGATTGTTTTTTATTTACTGGCTTTATTCATTCAGTCTATGAATGGTTTATAGAAATAGACCATAACTATTGACCCAACTATTTTCTTTAGTAAAATATTCATGCCTTTTATGATTTAGGTTTTGTCATTAATATTTCATCTAAGTTAAATAATTTGGGTAATGACATTGTGGAAAAACAGCCAAAGCTGAGAGTCTTTGTAAATTGACACCAAATGTACCCTGTGTGTGTGTGTGTGTCTGTGTTTTGTGTTTGCATCAATGTGGAAATCATTCCGTTCCAAAATAAAATTTATATTTGTGTAGAAAGCTTTTCTGGTGTAAACTGCACTACCTTCACCATCTTCTTTTAGAACCAGTTGATTCTTGGTGTGATGGGCGTTGATGTGTCTTTGGAAGACATAAAGAGGTTGACACCACGTTTTACAGTAAGATGTAATTTATTCTTTGACTACACTTCCTATTTGCAAACTATGTACCAATATATTTTGTCCATAATAGCACTGGAGAGTGAGATACACGTGGCTAATCTAGCAAAAGAGTTTAAGGTTAAAAGGCATTTTTAAAATATGAAGACACTGTTTTGTTTCTTCTGTGTTACAAAACTTGTACTAAATAACTTTTTAAAATGATTAATGTGGATTTCTAATCGTGACTTAGGAATCTCTAAGCTATTTTACTGTTTTCCAGCTGTGCCCCAATGGCTACTATTTTGCAATCGATCCTAATGGTTATGTCTTATTGCATCCAAATCTTCAGCCAAAGGTATGTATATAATTTGTTTGTTATAGTTACTAGTGTTTGGTACAATTACTGACCGACTCTAATGGGATTGTGACTTGAAATTCTCTTGGTAACATTCCAGACCCTGTGCCCCCCTTAAGAGAGGGCAAGGCCTCTGGTGACAACATATGAAAATCTGAAAGCATTCCTCATTTTCGTTTACCGAGTTAGTCTGACTACGGTCCTTCTCTCAGACAGCCGTTCTCACTTTTCGAATCTCACCGTCATGCATCTCACTTACAACTGTAAGGCTCTAGGAGGGCTTTGCTCCAGAGAACACACAGCAAGTCTAGAGGACCAGTATAGGAACGGAGGTCTGGAACTGTCAAAGTTAACCTTCACTTTCCTCAACAGCTCATCAGTGGATCTGAAAGAAAGGAGGTGCTCTCGCCAGGCCCATTATTATTGAACAAGGTGAAATAATGATACAAGCAAGTGTTACTAGGTCAAGGTCATATGATTTCTTCCTGGAACTGTAGTTTATTACAACATATTTCAGTATCATTTTGTAATTTATAGACAGCTCTGCAGTATCAATAAACCAGTGACAAATATTTTGTGCATTTTTCGCTATGGAATTGTCATTTTTTTTCAAAGTATGTCACTCTGTGACCACACTTTAACAAATAGTGAAATAACTATCCTGAGTTTTCTATCATAGACTTTTATTTCTCACGTTAAAAGAATCAGATTAATTTTTTAGATTTGCTATTTTGATAAATTCTGGAAAAGGCTAATTATATAGAAAATTGTATATAATTGATGTCATAGAAATCAACATTCCAAATGAATCTAGTGCTGTGGTTGAGTTCTCCTTTAGCTTATTAATAGATGCATCTGACCTCATTCTTTTAGAAAACAAAGAATCAAATTTCAAATGTTCACGATTTCATAATATCCAATTATATTTATTCCAGTCTGTTCAGAATGCTATGGCAATTTTCTTAAAGCAAAGCCTTGTATGATTATAAACAATGAAACTGACTTCATACAGTTTTTATTGTGGTAAGGAGTGCGGACTCAGGCCTGAGTGATCGCTGTATGTTCCTTCTTGGCAGCCAGCTTCCCCCTCTAACTACACATGAGAGGGGCCAAGCAGGCAAAGGGGTCTCTGATTTACGGAAGTCCTCATCCCATTGTAAGTAAGCTATTGCCTTCCAGCCTCGTAACCTCTAAAAGACCCAACCTTCTTTGACAACCCTAGCACCAAGGCAGGATTGCTGCAGAAGAATCTGCAGGGGCCATTTCCAGTATTTGTTTTATGTAGTTGTTTCATGTACATTTCAACAGTTTTTATTTTTTAATCTTTGTTTTGTTTCGGCCAAGGAAATTTATCTAGGACAAACTCTCTCTTCCCACTCTCTGATTTTTATATTCTTAAGGAAAATCCAGGACAAAGATTTCTTTAAAAAAAAATCCAGGACAATTTCTTTAAAAAAAAAAAAAAGAAAGAAAGAAAGAAAAAAAATGATTCTTACTACCATTACCAGTTTTGGGTTTTGTTGGTATTTTGTTTTGTTGTCATGGACTCAACGATACTAAGTATTTTGAGTTGTGACTACATCATTTGCTCTGCTTCTTGTCAAGGAAATGGCTGACTAACACTGACTACAGGGTAGAATTCTTACTGTGATGATCTGTAGGATAATGGGCTATCATTTCTCTGTTGCTCCAGCCTATTGGTGTAGGCATACCGACCATTAATTTAAGAAAAAGGCGACCCAACGTTCAGGTAACTGTGAATGAGGTAGACAGCCGTGCTTCCGAATTTGCTAAATCAGGTTGAGATCAAGCTTCTGTTCTCAAGGCTTGTAAGCCCGGCTTTTCCTAATGCCAGGCTCACAGAGCATGCGCTTCCCTTCTCAGTGAGCTGGAGAGGCGTGCTAACTATGGTAGAGGGTGCGCCCTGGCTGGAAGGTGGCTAAGGAAACTGATCTAATAATAATGTTAATCAGAATAATCAGAATGAAATTGCTCCAACAAAATTGTTATTAAGTTTGGTGAAATTAATATCATATCCATGTTTTCCTAACAGTTCGCTTGTGAATTTGATTTCTAAGTGCAAATAAAGTCATGATTCCTATGTTGTGATTTTTTTAACTAGAATTTTTAGCCAGGTGTTTGGTTTTGTTTTTTTAAAAAATGGAATTTTTTTAAAAATGGAACTTTCTAAAAAATGGAATTTTGGGTGCTGGAGAGATGGCACAGAGGTGGAGAGCGAGCACTGGCTGCTCTTCCTGAGGACCAGGGCGTGGTTCCCAGCACTACATGGTGGCTTGATCCATCCATAACTCAAGTACACTGGACCCAATGACCCCTTCTGGCTTATGTGGGCAGTGTGCTCACCTAGTCCTCACACACACATTGGTTACAGATATGTGTAGACCGAAGACATTCAGTTTAAGATGATATTTCTTTAAACTATTCAGAGAGATCCAAAATGTTAGAGAAAATTTAACATCATTGTAGATGTCTGTGTAAGCCTATTATTTCCTTTAGAGCACATGGTAGTGTTTTACTGGAGAGGCAGCGTGGCGTTAGTGGTCCCTAAGTATGGACAGTGGGACTGAGTTATAATCTGATCCTATTGGTAGCCAGCACTTGACCTTGGAGCAGTGCACTGCTGTTTCCATCTGTCGAGCAGGGAGTTACACCAATTCCATTCTGCACTCCACGTGGGAAATTAAACATACGTGTTGATGCCATGTCCCACCCTTGAAAGTTCTCATTGAATTCCAGCTCCAAAGAGTCTGTCGGCTTCCCCATCTGTCAAAACTGTAATGACTGGGAGGAGTGAAGCTGTCGTTGTCTCAGAGAGCTAGAACTCTTGGGTAACCTGCTCTTGTGTACAGAGCTAGAACCCTGCGGTGATCTGAGCCTTGTGTTGCTGCATCTGTAAGGCTCAGGAGCCTTCTAGGTCCCTGTAGAGGTTACAGTTATGTGTATGCCTTTCTCAGCTAGGAAACGACTTTGTTTTTCTGTTTGCATGTGACTTTGGTAATACCTTAAGTTATAGTTTTTGCCATCAGCTGCATTTCGGTGATTTTATTTGTACCACAACTCCAAATATTGCATGCAAAGATTATTAAATAAATTAAAAATAAGCAACCTTAATAATGTTTTTTTTAAATTCTATCCAAACTCTAAATGGCAAACTAGCAACCACGTAAAACTTCTTCATTGGGAGAATATTTTAAACTCTGAGGTATTATATTATTATATTAAAACTTACTCATAATTGTTACAAATTTTAAATTTTGTTAGCATCATGTACTACCCTTAATAATTATGCTAACTGAATGAATTATTCCCATGCTGATGAGAAATACTAGATACTAAATTGTTCTTCATGAGGGTTTTCAGAAATCATGAGACTAAATAGATTTCTTCAGCCCGTGTTGCTATTTTCTTATTAGCAGAGTGTTTTGTCTTTAATTTTCTATTTCTTACAGAAGGGATGGCTCTTTCTAAAACAGTGATCTGCTGGATTGCCATTTACAAATACAAGCGATGCATTGACATTTCTTTTATGATTTCGTTTTCTTCTCTGTCTTTGTATGTTGGATTGGGACATGATCTGCATATTGCCAATTCCTCCTGATAATGGCTGCTCCCTGCATGCTGTTTGGGGCCTGTCATGCTATGCATTATCCATTGCATGTAAGAGAAACCTTCTGTTTTCATTTTACCATTTGATTGTCTTGGGTTTGTTTTGCATTGGTTTTTATCTTAATTTGAATGTTTATACAGTAGTGTTTATGCAACATTCTTTGTGTCTTTTTGTTAGGGAGGTTGCAAGTTTCGTGGACTTAATAAAAATTCCCCATATTGATATTTATTTCCCATGTTGCATGTATATTACAAAGGAATATTTGCTCCTGCAGCAAAAGTTGTCCATCCAAACAATAATGGATTGTGCTGGAAAACCCAATACTTGATTTCTTGATTTCCATAGTATAAAAACTCTGGTTTTTACAGAGTTTTTAAGCAGTGAATGTTTTCTCAATTATCAAAGGCACTGGTTGGTTCAGGGTCTCTGGTGGAGTGTGTGCTGAGCAAACGTGAGGTCCTGGACTCAGTCCCCTGTTCCCCCACCCCTACCAAAGACACAGGGAGAGTATTTTAATAATCGTTACTTGAAGAATTCTCAGTAATCAAGCACCATGGAGATCTGAAATTCTGACTTTTTTAAAAATATGAATAGCCCCTGAAATAAGACATTTTGCATGATTATAAATAAATATATCCCATGTGTGCTATACCATTCATTTTTCATCTAAACAAATTACGCTAATTGGGTAGATTTTTTTCTGCTGCTAGTATGTTAGGAAGCATATCCCCTTAGCATGCCTGGTGTTTGATTCAGTTGCAGTACAGATGTCATTTGCAAGCGCATGGTAAAATATCTGTTACACCTACAAGGAGCCAAACACAGACTGCGTTAATTAGTAGCATCTAATTTTGGCCAGATTTGGATGGTACTTTTAATAAATATTTTAAGGTCTACCTTCTAAAGTTTTCAATTATCTTGAAATCTTTTATTTAAGTTGAATCTTTTATTCTACTAAAAGCTGGAACTCTCATGTGACATGTTATATGATGTAGCAAGAATTATCAGGAAACAGGTACATTTCATATATCCACTAGTCTAATGACCTTGAATGTTTGAAAAATTAAAATCATGCCAAATGAAGTGAATTTAGCAGGCTAATAACATCATTTGAGATATAAGTAAATACTCTGTCATGTTCCACAGTGAGCTTCCTTACACACCACAAGAAAAGGCAGATGTTAAAGTGGAGAATAGTGCTAGTAAGGTCACAGGTTTGATTTCTAGCCTCTTGCTGCCTTCAGCTGATAACTGATGATAATTGTCTGTTGCACTCAAACTCAATGCCTAGCTCTTAACAGAAGGTGAGTAATTTACAGAGAGTGAATTCATGCTGAATGCTCTTCAAACTATCCTGGGTGCAGCGTTATTTTCTAATAACGTAAGTCCTTCATTATTTGCTGTCTTCTGTGTAGAACCCCAAATCTCAGGAGCCCGTCACACTGGACTTCCTTGATGCGGAGTTAGAGAATGACATTAAAGTGGAGGTGAGTGTGTGCTCCAGGACTAAGCCCAGCAGACACATGGCTGGACCTGGGCTTCCATCCCGCAAATAGTATCTGAGCGATGGTTTATGTCAGGATGTCTCCTGGTTTACACTGATGTATTCTTTGTCACTAAAATAGTATACACCCTGGGCTGTCTTCTTCCAGTAACTCAAACCGGAAAAGGATATTTCAGATTAGGTATAGCCTTACTCGTATTTTTTATTGCCTTACTCACTCCAAAGGGAGAATTATTTTAAACATACAAAAATAACAATAATTTTAATAAAATTTATAGACAGACACGCTAGGAAGTTGAGAGAGAAATTGGAAGCATTCCAGTCACCCAACCGCATGAAGAGCCATGTCAGGAAAGTAGCCGCCATGTTTGTCTGAAGACCCTTGACATGTTTCTATTTTCCTTCAACAACAAAGCCACAGAGCATATCTTCTGCCAGGGTGCTTCCTAATTGTAAAGGCAGTTATCTAATAGAAAAAGAGGAAGCGATCAAGTTCAGAGTTACTCTAGAGGGTGGCATAGTGACTTCTGGCACATTTTTAGTCACTTCTTTAAAGCGTTTGGTATCCCAGTTTTACAGGGATGATGGCGGTGAGGTTGAGTCAGATCCCACTGACTCACAATAACGTCCCCATTAGTCTCTCAACATCTGCTTCCCCTCAATGTAGCGGCTGAGTGTCAGGCTATGTGAAGAAAAGCTGAGCGAGAGAAGGGGTACATGGTAAAGCTTGGTTATGTTTTCAATCGCTTCTTATTGTTCACCTTCAACTGAAAATATCTTCAGTGATTCAATTCATCTCATGTCACATGAGAGTTCCAGCTTTTAGTAGAATAAAAGATTCAACTTAAATAAAACATTTCAAGATAATTGAAAACTTTAGAAGGTAGTTGAAAGGAATTCTGGGAGTTTCCGGTAGACTGGTTTGGCCTTGCTTTGCTTTTATGAAGTAATGAAGCTGTAAAGGACTTCACTGTGTGGTATGAAATCCTAATAGGTCTGCTCCATACGACAATGGAAAAGTAAATTTCAAAGGGCAAGCCCCATGTGAGGATCCTGTAATCCCAGGACTTGGGAGTCAAGAGCATAAGGATCCTGCATGTTTGGGTTCAGCTTGGTCTTGGAGTGAGTCTTGGGGTTGCAGGGAGACCTGTTCTAGAAATCGAACAAACAAACAACAACAAGACCCGTAAAGGGCCATCCTGAGTCCTTCCTCCCCAGAGTCGATTATCTAGGTCTGGGAAGAATTTGAAATACTCCACATCCCTTGTCAATTCTGTGAATACCCATACATTCTTACTTCACAGTATCTGCTTCCCCCCGGAATGCCAGAGCTTGACGGAAACTGACTCCATTATGTTCCAAAATTCCCGGACCCATTAACAAAAAAATCCAATAAGCATGTTTTCCTTATGTAAAATGGTTGCAATGTGGCAGCATAAAAATTCCAAATAAGTCATTGAGTCGCGCAACCGCTTTGGCATTCTCATTCAGTTTCCTCGAAATAAGGTAAAACTTTTAAAATGAGTGTTTTCATAATCGTCTGAGGGTCACTTTTTTCCTGGAATACAGCAATTGTTTCATTTTCTCTTAGATTAGAAATAAAATGATCGATGGAGAGAGTGGAGAGAAAACGTTCCGAACGCTGGTTAAATCTCAGGATGAGGTAAGAGTTAACGGAGGCTTGATCATGAGGGAAAGCCTGCAGTAAGCATAGCGATGCTGGTAACTCGGCAGTCTTTCCAGGGTTTATTTCTGAAACAGAGATTACTCTACTGAACAGTTTTTTTCTTCTTACAAAAAAACTTTATTCTTTCACTAGAGAATGGCTCAGCAATTTGAGAGTACTTGCTGTTCCATTCTGAGATAGGGAGTTCAGATCCCAGCCACCTTGTTGGCAGGCTCTGTGGTGCCTGTCACTCCAGTTAGAAGATCTCTGGTGCCCCCTTCTGAACTCTGCAGGCACCTGCACACTCATGTGCACAAACACTCACACAAGACACACGCACACACACAAATAAATAAATAAACAAATAAATAAATCAACCAAAAACTGTATTCTCAAAATTACCCTTTGTGTCTGAATGATTTAATTTAAGAAATAGATCTCTTTGGACCAGGGATGTGGTAATATTTAAATTAAGGTAATATTAGATACCAAATTGTATTATTTGTATACATAGATGTTGTAGAGATTGTGTTCTGTGTGTTTTATCTAGTTTTACTATTTAAACCCTCTCTACCCGTGATTCTCAACCTTCCTAATGCTGCAACTCTTTAATACAGTTTCTCATGTTGTGGTGACTCCCAACCATAAAATTATTTTATTGCTGTTCCATAACTGCAGTTTTGCTACAATTAATTATGATCTGTAATATAAATATCTGAAATGTGGATTATCTGATATGTGACCCTGTGGGGGTCACAACCCACAGGTTGAGAACCACTGCTCTATACCCTTTATGACTTTCCTACCTCTAAGTCTGAAAACATGTCATGTGGTAGCAGAGCTATCATCTTTATTTACGGGTGTGTGTGTGTATATATATAATAAGTCGCTATTGCTTCAAGTCTGCGGGTAAGAGGCTTTTATATGTGGGGATGCTCTTTTCTATCCACTGTCAGTCACTTGTGGAATAAAAGCAGACATTCGCATATTTGAATATTCAGAATTACCTAGGATTAGGACGTTGCCTGCCTGTGACTTTAATTGCAGCTTTCACATGCGACTTGTGTTCTTACTCAAAATCCTGTGTGTTTTAGGAACGTTTTTTCTCCCTAACTGCTTGGCAGCTCTTACCCTAGAAGGGACAGACAATTTAAATACTTTTATAGCACACATCATTTCTTATTTTGTTGTGATCATGAGTGGCTATTACCAGAACAGAAGAAGGAGGTATTAAATTTTCATTTTTAGTGAACTATCAACTTCAGCGCTTCACTGTAGCCGTGGCCTTGACTTCTTGCTCCCTACAGCAAGGACGTAAAGTAGTCACAGTTCTGCCAACTCCTGCGAGTTGTTCCAAGGGCTCTGACCTTCACATTCTTTATGCAGCTCATAACTCCTTTTCGCGTTGCTAATTTCCCTCTCAATTTGCTGTCCATTCAATCTCTGAGCAGTATTCACCCTTGAAGGCAGACTTATTGTCTGTCTTAGAAATGTTAGTTTTTCTCTTAAGTGTACTTTTGTAGACAGGCACATTTGCCAGTCATCTACTCCAACCATGTTACTCTCTTCCCATCTGTGGTTACCCTTCAAGAAACCTTATTATTTACTTTGAATGAACATAACTTTTTGATATTGTCAGGTTTATAAAATTATCTAAACAATTATAACATATGCATTATTCTGAATTTTTCATTATTTTATTTTCCTTTTATTGAAAATATTTTTTTCCTTAAGTGTATATCCTGATTATGGTTCCCCTCCCTCTACTCTTCCCAGAACCCCACCACCTCCCATCCCATCCAGATCTACCAGTTTTCTTTCTTCCATTAAAAGATAAACATGTTTATGAGGAGTAATAATAAAATAATTAAATATAACATAATACAATAAGGTCAAACAAAAACTGACTTTCAGATGATATCATTCAGAACATTAGATCTGTGTTTACTTTATGTGGAATTTGGCAGGAATAATGAAGTTATGATAATAGCTTGTATATTAAAATGCTTTAGTTTAATTTCTCTCCAAGTATCACAGTTCCAGAGATAGAAGTCAGATGATGGTAAAGCCCATTCTTTCTTGTAAGAATGAACTTTCCTCTGCTCCATTTCACACCTGTGAGATAGGAGAGTTGACTATTAACACATTTCAGCACTGGTGACAGGTCATCTTATTTCCAAGTGTGTGCACATTTCCCACAGAGCATCTCTTCACACGGGATTTACTGAGTACTTTTCACAAGACTTTTTCCAAATTGGTTTGTAGAGACTTTTTCATAGTCGTCTCCATCAGGAATACAGTTGTTCTTTAGTGAGGCAAATGCTCAGAGTAAGTAAATTAAAACTACGTGTATGCAAATAATATACTTAGTAGAGGAAAGAATGAGTTGTGTTTACTGTAGTTCTTGACACAGGAGATTTGTACATCCATGAGCTGTTTATTTGACTCTGCACGTTGTGTAGTGAAAACAGGTGTTTTTCTAGCCTTCAATGATGGAGTAATTAATTATCTACTTATAACAACATGATAGCTCCATAGAAAGGATTGGCGAGATGGTAGTTATAGATGTAGAAATGCTAATGTCTTTTCCTCCTCACCCCAGCTATCATTATTACACATGTTCTGCTATGATTGATATGTGAGCCTTGCCTAATATTCTGTAGTCCCATTTCATCATTACATTTGGCTTTAATTAAATCTTTCAGAGATTTGGAGAAAGTGCTCTGTTTTCAAACACTAAGATTTTATAATAATAAATCCATAACCTTTATCATTTGAGTATTTAGTTTTGTTCCAAACTTTTATTTGACAAGCACACACATCAAATTATTAAAGATGTATGATAGAAGCATGTCATTTACTTAGGAAAAAGGTGTTGAATTTCCAGGTGGACATTATATTTTTACTCTTTCTATAAATTCATATGTATGAATGGGGGTTGTAATGACCATGGTTAACTTTGTTTCTAGAGATACATTGACAAAGGAAATAGAACCTACACGTGGACACCCGTCAATGGCACAGATTACAGGTACTGATCTCCTTGTATAGCTGTCTTGTATAAAGGACCGTTCATTTTCTAATATTTGGTAGCCAGTTTTCAATAGACTAGTATGAAATCCTAATTTTAATTACAAATTACTCCCTCCAACATAAAAATGATTTAGAGCCTGGTTTTCAGAATGCGAATGGTGGAAAGTAGCTAATATAATATTTAGAAACGATAACTTTCCTTAATGACAATAGTAGTAAAGATTGGTATAATAACCATAATAATTTATAGTTATAACTTCTATTGACTTTCTCTTTTATCTCTATTTAATCTAGTTATTTTCATTAATGTTGGGGCTTAGCTTAAAAATAAAATAATAGTGTGTTATATGTGATATAAAATAATCTTAGCCTCACTGAACAGTTCAATGATGTCTGGATCCCTCCCTTCTTCTATATATTGGACCTAAAAAATCCAATACTCAGTAATCTGTTGGATGATTCCTTCTTTCTTCAAACTCACTGACCACTAGTCATTCTCTCTCTCTCTCTCCCTCCCTCCCTCCCTCTCTCTGTTTACTTTGTCAAGACAGGGTTTCTCTGTGTAGTTCTGGCTGTCCTGGAACTCACTTTGTAGATCAATGTGACCTCACACTCGGAGATCTGCCTGCCTCTGCCTCCTGAAAGCTGCGATTAACTGCGTGCACCACCACACCCAGGCATTCTGTTCTGTTGCCTTAAATCTTCTCAGAGCTTCCTGCTTTCTCCTTGTTCCTGTGTCCCACACCCTTGGAATAGTAAAATGCTTCTTCTTGCCACTCATTACCTCTTCTTCCTGGAAGTTCCACCTTTTGAATTTCATCAACCCACAGCTACCCTCCAACTTCCTGCACTTTAATGGGCTCTCCTCATTCTTCCAAGACAAAGTTAGTGTCACTGTCCTACATTCCCAGAGACCCACACTCTGTGTCCATGCTTTAAGATAGACCTGTATGGGTAAAGCCAAACAGGATGTACTTGCTAAAATAAACCTTAAAATACAACTAAAACAAGAGGCCAGTTTTATATCATTATACTCTACGGACTTAGAGTTAGTCTGTCGAGTCATTTGCTAAAAACTTAGCCTCAGTTTCCATCCATATAACATATATAGGCAAACAGCCCAGGTCTATAGCCCACACGAAAGATGAGTCTCCTTTTCTCTATCCCCCTTCTCTAATCAGCTTATCACTTCCCTCTCAGTCACCAACTTCAAAGTCATCTTTTGCCGCTTGTACAATTACCAGCCAAAGCTTTCCATTCTCCAAGTCATTTCCAAAACTACACTTCAGCAGGCACGACCGCAGCAAAGTATCGATAGCTTAGCTTGTCAGCTGACCTCAGGCAGCCTTCATGAGGGCCTGGAGAGCTCAGCAACACAAAAAAACTTAGGACACTTATATATGCCTTTTCATGGCTTCTTTTTTCTCCTCAGGCCCATAAGTTCCCTGTGCATTTTCTCTCGGGTGTGATTTTATTTTGTTCTGTTCTGTTGGAAAATGCTGTGGTCAGGGGAAACTCTCACCAAAGTACACAACGGCTTGAATGTGTAATTCTATTCTTTTTTCTTCAGTTTTAACCTCAATACAGAAAAAGATCATACTTGAGTTCAATTATTCAATACACCTCCACTCAAATCTCCTAATAATAATTTGGAATCTCATTCACTAAAACAAAGTCTATCATGGAATCAATTCTCTAACCATTCTGTTCTCCTTCAACACTAGCCTTCTGAATCTGCTGCTCAAATATGCAATTGAACACCCTCTGGTTAAGCCTTACTTCTCCTCAAAGACACTACCAGCTCTCTGCTTCGTGACCTTTGTTCTGGCCACTTTAAATTAAGATTACTTCCCAAGACCAAGTCTCCTGTTTATTCTGCATCTACTTTATGCCTTTCCCTACTCTGCAGAGAACACTTTTTTATCTATTTTAAATCCAGTGTTACCACCTATTAGCTCAACAAAAACTCCATGTGGGTTTGCACATGAACTTATATATA
>LOJH01000579.1:0-18438 GCA_001685095.1 Ellobius talpinus | reverse complement strand
CGTGTTCGCTTCTGGCACAGTATGCTGTGTGGTTTTCAGTTGTCACTTGTACGTTCTTATTATCTGACAATTGACTCCACCAACAAAGACTTCATTCAGCGTTCCTCAGGAATGTATTGTTTAAATTATCTCCTCTGTTGCTAGTCTCACTCAATGTTCACACTATCACACAATATCTTTTGTTATTATCATACAGAAAAAAGTACATAACAACTTCACAAGTGAGCTATGCCTAGGGAGGGCGGAGTCTAATTGATTGGTCTGAACAATAAAACCATTCTGTTTGCTGATACAAGTCAAAATTGCTCTCGACTTAGAGTTCGGTGACAGTAAGAGGTGAGGGTGAATTAAGGAGAAATCGGAGTTCTCTGGCATTCCTGGCCAGTAGCCACAACAGAACAAAAGACATTTCCAACTACTGGCCAAAGAGAAGAGTGAGAACTCTTTGCTTTTAGAGCCTCGGCTCCAGAATCTCTCTGGCACTTTTCTGTCCAATGTCAGAAAGAACACAAATTAGTTATCTGAAGACACAATGTCTTGGGGTTAGCCCTTCTCTAGTCAGATGCCCCTGGAGAATTCCTGTGACATCTCTGAATGTCAGTTTTCTACCTTTTAACATTTCAAATGCCTTTGTTTAAAGTATTTTTCAATTAGAAGGATAAAATCAAGTCAGACATGTTTTTAAATAATAAAATGGTAGTCGAGATATGGTTTGAATAATAATTCGGAGTATTTTTTTATCTATTCCTTCTGAAACCTTGCCTTCAGCTTCTAGCTTGTGAGATAATAACTCAAATTTAATATATAGGTTTTAGACTTCAGGGCTACTCTTACTTCTGAAACAGCAAAGCCTTTTGGGTAAGTCAGACTTAGCTTTCTTGACAACCCAATACATTTACATTATGAAAACTTTCTAAACTTTGCCTCTAAACTAAGTTTTTCATAGCAAGACTTTTATATCTAAATATTAAGCATAATTTAAAAAAATGTGTTAAGCTGGTCTCAACCAAAATTATTATAGATTTTTTTTATTTTTCAACTAAAATTTGTTATAAACCAAATTTTTTAATTTTGTTTTTGAAGCTCTGACTCTGTCCTGCTCTGTTGCTAAGGGCTCTGTGTTTAGGTGTTTGCTTTTCTTCTTGAGATATTTACCACTTCTCCCTTATCTTGAATGCTAGCTGTTTCTATTGACTGGATGAGCTTGCTTGATTGAATTGTGAGCTTCATGTAGTTTTGTTGTCTTTATGATCCTATATTTCTAAATCAGGACTGTAAGATTTGCAAAGCTTGTTCACACCACAATCCTTTTCATAGTATCTGCAGAGTCCAGCTATATTCTTAGTGGGAAATAAATGCTGTTTGCTCCCTTTGGCTCCTTGCAGAATTAATTGAAGCCAATAGTCTGTAGAGTAGAAATGGTTGCTATTGTAAGGTGCTTACAGGAGGGCAAGAGACAGTTTCTCTAGCAGGCTTTCTTGAACTGCCAGCCCCCAAATCATGACACCAAGACTTAATATTAGTTTTGAATGCATGGTCTTAGTTTAGGCTTTTCCCACCAGCTCTTAGCCCTGATTTCAGGCTGTTTCTCGTCATCTACGTTTTGGTTTTTACCTTTCTTTCATTCTGTATGTCCTGCTTCCCTGCTTCCTCTGTTTCTAGCTGGCTGATGGCTGTCTGGCTGAGTAGCCCGTGGCATTTCCCTCTCTTTCTTCCTTGTTTTCTCTTTCCAATGTAGATTACTCCTCTGCCTAGCTATTGGTCAGTTATGTTTTTGTTAGACTAATCAGGTGCCCTTAGGCAGACAAAGTAAAGCAAATGCAGCACACCTTTACATAGTTGAACAAATGCAGCCTAAGCAAATGCAGCACACCTTTACATAGTGAAAGTAGCATCTCACAACATAATCAAATGTCATACATCTTTACATAAAGTAATATTCCACAACAAATTTGCTTTAAATTATCCATGACTGAAGCAATAAAAATCACGAACTTTCTCAATGCTCATCTCCAAAAGGGGAAATAGTCCTCCAAGACAAGGAATCAGTTCTACCACATTCTAGAGTAACCCAGCTCATCCAAGGAAAGCACTGTGCAGCTGAGTAAGGGGCCTGAGCAGGTGCCATCTTCTCATATACTTTTAAAAAATGCTATTTCATGTGAGAGGTGACAGATAAACCACATCCATTCATTGTAAGACACTCATCAGATATTTTTCAGTAATGGGTTGAATGAGCCCTTTCAGGTAAGAAACCGCTGTTGCACAGTATATAAGCTAGTAAGCAAATGTCATATTTGGAGGAATTTAGATCACTTCTGTGAGTGTGGCAGCATCCTGGTACAGATTTGCGTTATCTGGTGAGTTCTATAATGATATGAATGACTTGGGTTTGATTAATGATGATTCAGAAATTATGCCTAAAATTATCATATTTTTCTAAATAATTCATGATGTTATAAATTTATCCAAAGTACAAGGTAAACATTGGCTTTTAATAGAATATAAAAATTTACTGACATTTTAAATTAACTTCTAATCCAAAAATCGCTAATAAGTTTTGGATATCAAAAAATAAAATGTACACAATTGGAAAAGACTGTTACAATAATCCTGTTTTACAGTGTGATAGTGGTGTAGGCCTGTAATCCCAGATATTGGAAGACAGAAGTAGGAGGGAGGATTACTCAAAATTGGGGGCCAGCCTCTACTACATAGCAAATTTCAGGGCCACATAGTAAGACCCCGTCTCAAGAACACCAAAAATTAAACAAACAAGCCAAGAGCCCTTTTTTCTGTCTATTTTGGAGGACATATTTTTTAATGTCCCTCAAAATAATTTAAGAATTTAAGATATTTGTAAATATGTAAAAACATTGCCATGTATTTTTAACCTTAACATATAAATGACTATGAAAAGCTATGTTAATATATGATGATCTTATTAATATTATCATGAATCATTAAATTTGTCTTAATATGAAATTTATAAAAGTCACAATTTACCATGCTATTTCAGTAAATACATTTGTGTTGCGTGCCCACTCTCCAGAGACCATGCAGTGAATGTGTACTCTCCATGACCTCACCACTTGCTAGCAGGGACCTGTTTCATTTTAGAGATAAGAAAATGGGGGTAATAAACTCAATTCCTTGTAAAGCCATCCAAACAATAAATACTGTTTCTGCAAGCTTTAAAGTTGTAAGGTTTTGATTTTAATATCTTAAATATTCAAATCTTGTTTTTCAGAGAATACTGCAATGACCTTAAACTCTCCGATAATAATACTGAATTTCTTTTAAATTTTAATGAATTTATTGATAGAAAAACTCCAAATAACCCTTCCTGTAAGTATATATGAATTTGTAGTACATGATTGTGTCTGAAATTGTCATTTTGGTTTATATAATCAAATCTCAGGATAATCATGACAGCTTATTGGTGAATTGTTTTATTTACTACATGAATTTTAATTGTAACAGGCAGCAATTTGTTCCTTAACTTTTTATATGAAAGCAATATCATTTCATTATTAAGTGAAATCAAGTTTTCAAAGCAAGGTATTCGGTACTTGAAAGCAGTTAAATAGTACACTTACCCTAGTTCCTCTTGTATTTTGAAAATATGGTTTGAGTCATCTATTGAAGATTTTCACTACAATGCACTTGCTATGTAGAGAAAAACATAGGGTATGCTCTTTGAATATGTTATGTCTTCAAATGCATGTTTTCATATGGATAGAGTACAAAGAACAATCACTTAATCGTTTTCTTTCCTTACGGTTTAGTTTGATCACAAGCTACTTTGTCTAAAAATAGACTCCTGTGGTTGCATTCCTCCTAAGACAAATCTGAGGTAAAGAGACTGAGACAGTTGTAATATTTGTAATATTTAATTTTAGCTATCACAGTTGTCTCTCTGATAAATCTACCTCATTAACCCTTTAGGATGTTGCTCAGATGCATAGTTTCTAAGCTTTAAACATCTAATAATCAAAGGTTTTCACCGTAAAAATGACTTAGAAGGCTTCTACCTGGAAGAATTCAAGTGAGAGATTAACTGAGGGAAAGCAAAGCTACATCAAAATTTACCCCAATAAATAGAATTTGGAAAAAGGAACAATAGGTGAAGCATCCAGTCCCTCTTTTTATTTCTCTTCTTTTTCCCTTTAAAAAGTGATTATTTCTATATTTCTATTATCAAAGGTTTAAAAAGCACTTCTATCATTTATCAAAAGTCAGATAGCATCCTTTTCAAAGCTGCCTCTCCCACTCCAATAGTTATTTTGGGAAACTGAGTTGTCCAGCTCCCCTCACCCTTTCATAAACAGCTATCAGTGAAGACTCCATGCCTTATTTGAGTCAGATGAGATTTTTGTCATGAATGTGAAAAGAAAGTGCCTGTAGATTTTCTCAAAGTTTCATGCCCTGAGAGCAGACAGGCCACAAGAGGCAAAGGGAATAAGCTATGCTCTTTGATCTTGGGCTTCATTTTCTATTCTTTCTATTACCTTTGAACCTGGGCAGGCATGCTCCTTTGTTATTACAGAAATGACAGCCGACAGCCTGTGCTCTTGAACTGATATTGCTACATTCAAAAATCCAGTTTTGTAATAGTGCTAGTATAGGATGATTTTTAACCCTTTTCCCTACACCAAACAAACACAAAAATGGACATTTATAGGAATTTCAAGAAGTCAAATTCATGGTCTCATTATGTTTCACTGTGGAATGTGGAAGTTAAAATACCTTTTCCTTATTTAAAAAAGGTGAAGCAGCATGACATTTGTTTCATTTTTTATTTGATAATTTCATTTAATAATCCTATCTACACATGAGTTAGTGTATATTGTATATATATACATACATGTATTACGTGAAGCCACCATATCAAACAAAATAGAAAAAAAGGACATTTCCTCATTGCTCCCTAAAACGTCATGATGCAGATGTCTTCTCGAATTTTCATCTATCCATTTCTTTTTATTTAAGCTTCTTCTTGAGAGTTACATACAAGAGTACTGTATTCAAATCCTTCCCTCCCTTGTCTTACCTCCTTCCAATGCCCCCCACTGCTACTCCCTCTCAAGTTCATGACCTCTTCTTCTTCAATCACTAGTGTCATATATGTATGGATGTAGACATAAGTTAAGTATATATTCGTATATATAAGTATGCATATATATTTGTGTATATAAATACTTAAGATATATTCAGTATGTAAATATTCATATACATGTACATATAATATATATTTGCAAATACAAGTCACACATACAACCTCTTGTGTCCAGTTAGTGTGTTGCTCCTATGTATATATGTTTAGGACTGACCACTAGGAACTGGAGATCCTATCAGGGGCTTGTCCCTGGAGAAGTCTGAGTCTCCATCTCTCAGCAGCTGCCTATAGTTCTTCATCAGTGGGGCCTCGTAAAGCTTCCCCTATGCGTGTTGGCATAGCAACTATCGCTGTCTTTGCGCAGTTCCTGGTTGGGCCACATTGCTGTTTAGTTTTCATACATGCCGTTTCCTTGCCATGCTTAGTAGCAGATGTCTTTCAATAAAGCACTTTCTCTTGTTAGTAAGTGGCTTTCAAAATACTAATTCATTCATGGCCCCATTGTTGCAGATAAGATTAATGGTGCAGAAAATGCACAACTTATATGGAATATTCCTGCATATCTACTCAACTGCTTTGGAAAGTTGTAAATATATTTGTTTCATTGTTATTTGAATTTAAAAACTATGTGAGTTTAATTAAAGATACCATTTTTCTGTGTTAGGCAATGCAGATTTGATTAATAGAATCTTGTTGGATGCTGGTTTTACAAATGAACTTGTCCAAAATTACTGGAGTAAGCAGAAAAATATGTAAGTATAGAAATATATATTGTATTTCAGTTTCACACACATCTCTGGGAAATTTTTAGATAATACACCTCATAAATTCAGTTAGTTATGTAGTTTTAGAAGTGATTTCTCAGGAAATCATTTTACAATTGTCCATTTGCATTTTCAGTTGTGAATGTCATTCAGTGATAATATTGGCCATGTATGAGCATTACATGTTAATATCACTAGAACACATTAAATAGACATGTTGTGTATGCGTGTTTGTGATGAATTACTGCTTCTAGTGAATGCTTAGTTGACTCGCTACTGACACACGCTGCTCTCTTCCTCAATAATTGAGATATTGCGGCGTGGTTCTCTCATCTCTGTTCGTTTTCAGTCAGTCACCGCGCTTCCCTCTTCGTCGTAATCAAGATCATAAAATATCATTTTTCAGCAGTTACAGCAGCCAAGTTTTGTGCCTTTAGTGCTTTCCTTTCCTGTCCCCAGTTTCGAGTATGTTTCCCCTACATGGGTTTCCTGCCGCAGTCCTGTTTCTAAAGCGCTTTAGTGTAAGGATAAAGGTGGAGCTTGAAGACAGGAGTGCTGGTGAATCTCAGCACATAGGAACTGAGGCCAGGGCAACACAGGTTTAAGGTTATCCTAGGCATAGGCCAAATTCTGTCTCAGAGAGCTGGAAAGGGGCAACTCTTAAACATGAATTTCCAAACCACTCATAGGCGGTCCCTTTAAGGAATTCATCCCGGAGAATGGACTTCCTCTAACTTCCCTCCCTGTATCTTAGGCCACTCTCCCAAACACCAGGCGCCTTGCCTGGCTTCCCCTTTCTCTACACTGATGTCCTCTGTATTCCCTGCTCTTGGTCATCAAAGGACAACTCCATCCTGCCTTCTTCCATGATGACTCTTAAGTGTACCAACCCTGAGCGCTTAATGTCGTAGATTATGATCCTGCCACTCCGTGTGTGTGGATAGGTATAACGGGCTCTCCTTTATTTCCCTTTGTACAATGAACACCTAGCTTGACTTCTTAACGCGTGCTCTTTCTTTCACGTATCCTCCTTTTATCTTCTATTTTAGCAAAGGAGTGAAAGCCCGCTTCGTGGTGACTGATGGTGGGATTACAAGAGTTTATCCCAAAGAGTAAGTTCAAATAACATCTGTAAAAATAAGTTCATCGCAGCAGCCCGTGCCAAGGGTCTGCTTGTTGCCATGTAAGGAAGCTATTCTTTGGGAAAACTGATCATCGTTAGTAGATTAAATTGCACTACTGTTTAAAGTGCTTATGTTAATAAAATATTCCATTCCCCTGGACAATATTATTATAGGGTGTTGCAATGGCAGTTGCTAGTCATATTTGTATATATTCATTACAAAATTTAGGAGAGGTTGAAAGACATGTTCCTTTATGTAGATACAGTCCAAATGGGCTTTATGATCATACCGGGACCTAGAGCAGAATTAGCTTAGCACATCCTTACTTACAGTGGTTTTTCATGCCTCATGTCTCTTGTTATCTTAAGAACAGTTCCTGCAGTGGGCTGAATAGATACCAGGCTTATTAATACTAATTAACTGACTTAACTTTAATTTCTCAACTGAGAGTCAGCCTTTTTTCATTCTGATTATGCTGATATATTGCTTAGTAATGAGTATCAGTTATGCTATCCATACTTGACTTCCTTAGGCATACCTGAATAGTAGATACATCTTTAGAAATATATTTCCGTGAAGGGAACTCAGATTATCATGTGCTTAAGGAATATAAATGAGGAGAGCCATTTCCTCCCTAGGGCTGGAGAGAATTGGCAGGAAAACCCAGAGACGTATGAAGACAGCTTCTACAAGCGGAGCCTGGATAATGATAACTATGTGTTCACCGCGCCGTACTTCAACAGTGAGTAGTCTTTGGAATCCGGATTTCTCAGTTCCTTTTCTATCTTAAAGCAAATATTTTGCCTGGTCCCTCTCCCTTCAAATCAATATATTTTGTTAACCTGCCCAGAATAGTCATTATTTAGTGTATAATATATACAAGAGATTGGGAAAATTGAAAAGAAACATGCATTTGGTTGAAGAAATAGAAAGCATACATATCAAGAAGTCATCCAGCAATGCAGGGCTGGCATCTTTGCAGGCAGGCACAGTAAGTAAGAACATATGGAGCTAATCCCATGTATTTCAACTACTACATTCAAGCATGGCTAATGAAATAGGTTGGTGTATAGAGATGAATTGTATCTTATCTGCTTTGATGGTATAATTTGCTATCTATAATAAATAGTAATCCATCTTTTAATATAATTTATATGATTCTTTGCTGCCCTACCACAAAAACCCTCTTCAGTTCAGCCCTTCAGTCTCTGTGTACATAGCTACTTTATTCCTCTCATTTCAAAAATGAGGAAACTGAAATCCATAAGTTTTCAGAGTTGTATACACAGACATACATCTTGCATAAGGCAAAGCCTGCTTTTTGACTCCAAGATATTCTTTCTATTTCCCTCCAAAAGCTTCTCCAACATTTTAAAATATTCCACGACTGTGATTGGACCATGCATCCATTATTTTATGGAAGCAGATGAAATCAAGTTGAGTAATTCATGACAATAAATGAATAAATAAAAATCAGCTTTGGATTCTTCAAACTTCTTTGGTATTTGCAGAAAGAAAAGAGAAAGCCGAAACCTCTTTATATGTAGAATGACCATTCAAAGGCTCAGAACTATGATTCATCTAGATTAGTCTGTTTGCTTTTCTTTTAGAAAGTGGACCCGGTGCATATGAATCTGGCATTATGGTAAGCAAAGCTGTAGAACTGTATATCCAAGGAAAACTTCTTAAGCCTGCAGGTAAGCATGCATTATGTGTACAGGTGACCAAAGTTAAATAAGATATTACATTTCATCATAAACAGGAAACATTTATTTAAAAGATCAAAATTTTAAATCTGAGATAGATCTTGCAATGCTACTCTGTCAGTATCTCCAATTTTCAAACACACGAAAGACTAGTGCCAAGGTTGTACATATTTATAACCATTTAAACATGAAATTACATTTACATACCTGTATACTAGACTACTATATAGCTGCTGAAAACAGGGCTGGGTCTGTCTAAAATTGTTCAGCTATTTGGAAAAACATTAAATCAACCAGGCAACCCAGACAGAATAGTATAAATGGGAACTAGAAGTGGGCTGGAGTCAGTGCATACAGTAAAATAAGATCTAGCCCAGTGGAGTTTGTCGTTAGATGACCCAATATTGTTCGCAGTTATAGTTAGAGAGGCTAGATGGAAAGGGAGGGGGAGCAGCAGTTTCTGCTCCTGGGAACTGTGTTGCCCTATCTACGGTTCTACTTCTAGGCTTCTCTCCATTATTGACTGGCTCCTTCGCCGTTCACTCAGTCGCTAATTTCCTTCCTACTTATCACTTAGTGTCTTAGCTGCTCACTCTTGCCCACCTTTCCCAATAGCTCATATGCTCCTCTGTCAACAAATGTTTAATACAAATCTAATGCTTGAACTGGCAGGATTAGAGACACCTTTTATATATACTGCACAAATGATCATATATTTTTAATATTAACACATTTTTAGGTTATACTATTAATAAGACAGCCCGGTTGAGGCTATTTTTCTTTAAAAAATTGCTTGAAATGTAAAATATACTTTATGGAATAGTTTAAGACTATAAAAACTTAATGACCCCAGAAACTGTACCTCTGTAAAAATCCTTATTGAAAATCAAGTTTATTAGTTAGTTTATAAGTTGTCTAAGTTGTTACATTGCAAAGATGGTATTATAGCAATCATGACTTCAAATTAATTTATATTTTTTTTCAGTTGTGGGGATTAAAATTGATGTAAATTCCTGGATAGAAAATTTTACCAAAACTTCAATCAGGGACCCGGTAAGATTTTTTTTAATTATTCAACTATGATTAATAGTTTTAAAGTTCACCTACTGAAAATGATCCTTAAGTAGTGGCAAAGTAAACTTCCAGAGTCGCTTCCCTTCAATAGAAAGAGGAATTCCCGTTTTCAAAGCTTGTGTTTTCCTAGGTCATACAATGAAAACTGTTTCAGTCTGACAACTGGAAATGCTCATACAGATTCATATTGATTGATATTTTCTGGCTTTAAAGATAAAACTAGTATCTTTTTCTTATAAACTCTAATTGTTTGCTCTCATTTAGATTAGATAAAAAATATTCCAAGCTCTCTTATTATAAGAAGATAGTTATTAAATTAAACTGATTTAAAACTGTAAAAAGGTGATTTTAATTCTTTTTTCTTCTTTTTTCTTTCTTTTTTTATTCTAGTGTGCTGGTCCTGTTTGCGACTGCAAAAGAAACAGTGATGTAAGCAAATTCTCGAAAATCAATTTGACTGGACTGTATCTGTTTCTCTTACCAAATAGTAATCATGTCCATGATTTAAAAGATCCAGGAATTTTTTGATCTAATGCTAACAAATTCTGTAGATAAGTGATTCATGCAGGCATTTTAAAGGTTTCTTCAGAAAATATTTAACCTTAAGGAAAGGGGAAGAGTTATGTCCACATGGACCATGTCTTGTTCAGCACTAGTGAAGGTGGAGTCTTTGGACTACCAGCAACTTCATTTTCAAGAAGTTTCTAAGCAGAGCACTGTTTTCAAATGGAGTCTGCCCTCAAAGAATGGGAGCCACCTTAGTCAAGGTCCTGAAGGTGCTCTAAGCAGAATGCTAGGGAAACTGGTCCAGGAACTGAGGGAGGGTGACACTGGTTACAACCTGTCTCTTTGTGTCTGTCTGAGATCACCACAGGAAGAGCAGGCTTCCGTCTCTGATGACTCCTTCTTCTGGGAACTTATAAGACACACCTTTTATTACTTTAGAGTTTATTTACTTTTGCATCAGCCCTGGTAAATAGTTGCGTTAGAGCAAACTGTTTTCATATTGGGAATATTGCATATTGTGTTTCCCACTTGGAAGACAATTCTTTAATCATGATTTTGTTCAAAATAAACTATTAAATTTTCACACATTTAAACCAAGTGGAAAGTTCTCATCTATGCGCATGTTCTCTTTTGCCTTCTTGTGTAAACCTCCCGTTATCCAACTAAATATTTTTAATAAGGTAATATAAAATAGTTTTTTACATTTACTTTTTGATTTTTTTCCTAGTCTATTAAATATAGTAAATAAAAAATATAAATGTCTTCTTGCTAGTATTATGTTTAAAATAGCAAAATTTTATTTGTTACTATATATGCTGGTCTATCTAGCATCACAGACACTTAGAGGACCTTGCAGTTCTAGAAAGACTTGGCCAAGTCTCTTTTCAGATTTGTTCAGACAGTTGACACTAGGAGGTAGATAGCTGGTAATAGATTATTAAACCTAAAGGCTTGATATGAGTACCAGTGTGCCCTATACGTATAAGATTGGTGTCTCCGGAATACATTTCATCTGGAGAAGATGGGATTATCTAAATTTCTCTTATGACTCTTGCTCAACTTATCTGTATCCTCTGCAACAATGGTGGAGCAGCGTGCTAGCCTTCCTGAACCATCACCTTTTGATTTCTGCTCCTAGGTGATGGACTGTGTGATTCTGGATGATGGCGGGTTTCTTCTGATGGCCAACCATGATGAGTACACTAATCAGGTATGAGCCTAGAGTAAGGGAGAAGTCCAGTTTCCAAAATGTTTTCTATGATTAATCCGAAAACCCCTTTAGGTTTTTAGAAATTGATGAATTGTTTAATTTTTGTCACAAAATAAATCTTCCAAAGATTACTATAATATAAACCAGTGCACTCTAAATAGTAAATCTTGCTCTCCTTTTGTAATTGATTTTACTTTTAGATAATAGTAGTCCCCATTAATGCAGGTAGCTAAGGATTTTAAAAATGATATGAACATGCCTTTAGTCTTTTAACAATCAGAAAATTGCTACAATCAGTTGGTATTGTCTATCTCTAGTCAAGCTAGTTAAAGTATCTGTCATGTCAATTGCCTTCTCTTGTGTGGTAAGAGAACCAAAATTTACCCTTTGTTGATTTCTGATATACAGTTAAACATTATTAACTATGGTCCTCTTTTGGAATGTTAACCCAAAAGCCATTCTTCTTACCAGGGACACCTAATTGTGACCTTATTACGCTTAGAAGTGGGTTGGATGTCCATTCCTCCTACAAATAAAAGACCACAGAGACCCCCTGAATAATGAGAGTTTCTAATTTCATTTTGATTCTTCCATATTGCCCAAGTCAGATTCTCATTTATTCAAATTTACAAACTGGTTTTCTAGTTCAGTTCCTTAGAAAGAAGTTTTTTCTCTGTATTGAATCTGATGTTGATCTTTTGAATATGAAATTACCAAATATCACTTTGTTTTCCAGATTGGTCGTTTCTTTGGAGAGATTGACCCAAGCTTGATGAGACACCTGATTAATATATCAGTTTATGCATTCAATAAATCATATGACTATCAGTCCGTGTGTGATCCAGGCGCTGCACCAAAGCAAGGGGCAGGACATCGTTCAGCCTACGTGGTCAGTAAAGCCTGTGGTTGAGATAGCTAGTTCTCCTCAGGCGGAAAATCATGCCAGTGTAGACCAATGTAATTCTTGATATTTATTTTACATTATATAGCCATCAATTGCAGACATACTGCAGATTGGCTGGTGGGCCACAGCTGCTGCTTGGTAAGTCAAGTGTTTGGTTTTATTATAAATGAAAGAAAATGTCATTAAAATATGGATTTGTGACAACAGAGCTGTATTATGGATATTATTCTTTCCTATGAACATGTTAGAAATATTAGTAGTTATTTTTCAATGATCATCATAGGAAAGATACTTTTCAATTTTCTGTATGAAAATACTGATAGATTCAAAAAATTCACTCTCCAGAGATTTTTTTAAACAATATTTGTTCTTGGTGATCTCTTATATGTATATATGCACTTGATCCCCCCTCTTTTATCTCCCTCCCACTTATCCTGTCCTCCCCACACATCCCTTAAGTATCTTATCATCTTTTTGTTTTGTGGTCCCCTGAGTTCACAAAGGCCAGCTGAGTGATTATTAGCACGGCACTATCGAGTAGAGCCTGATGGGTTCACCAGGGGGTATACAATTGATAAGATAGTTAAGGGATTTGAAAATAATGACACTCCTTCCCCCATAATCCATCGGTAACCAATAGCTTAGTACGGAGGGGTGGGATCCGAAGATCTCTCCCTTAGCCATGGCTAGCTCCTCGTGGTCCTAGCTCCTGCAGGCCCTAAGGAGGGTCCTTCACTCATGTAGTCATGTAGTAGGCCTTCCGTCATACGCTAGTTTTCATGTAAAACCTTGTAAAGGACAACTTCTAGATGTTTCTCAGTTATTCATTTTAAAACTCCAGGTCTATTCTCCAGCAGTTGCTCTTGAGTTTGACATTTCCACGGCTCCTTGAGGCAGGTATGTCAATGCGCTGATGTGGTCACCAACACAGAAGTCCATTTTTCCTTTGGCTTGTGACGTCAGTCTAGTAAATTCATAGAGAGAAGTCGCATGTGTATATGTGTGCATATGTATATGTGTGTGTACACATGTGTGTGCATGTGTATGTCTGTGTGTATGTATGTGTAGGTGTGTAGATACATGTGTATATGTGTGTGCATGTGCAGACACATGTATGTGTATGCATGCTTGTGTGCACATATGTGTGTCTGTGTGTATGTGTATGTACATGCATGTGTGTGAGCAAAAGAAAGATCATCAAACTGATACTTTTGATATACTGAAACTTATTTTCCAATGGTTTATAAACTGTTATAGTCCGCATTGGTCTGCATTTTGTAGCTTAAGGATGAATTTATTATTTAGAAACTTACCAAGCACTGTTTAATGACTGTCAGGCAATCACTCAACAGTAAACCAACCAACCAGACACTTGTCATTAATCGTTAATTGTCTCTGCGAGCAGTGATTCTAAGAAATGTGGCTTCTCCGGTGGTGATGATCTTCTCCTTGCCTCCCACAGTTGAGATGGAGGAGGATGACTTCACCACCTCCCTGTCAAAGCAGAGCTGCATCACAGAACAAACCCAGTACTTCTTTGATAACGATGGTAAATCATTCGGTGGTGTCCTGGACTGTGGAAACTGCTCCAGGTACTCTGCCCCTTTGTGTGGTGCAGTCCTTGTTTACCAAGGGCAGCGTTCAGACCTGTCGTAGTCATGGAGAATAACAGAAATTCCCAGTGATCTTTGAGATGAATAGTTGTTTTAAGCTGAAAATATCAGAAATACTTGGTTTTGTTATAGGCCTCATAAAGTCTTGATAACTTATAATTGTTTTAGCTACAGTTGCATGATAAAGATAACTGCTTCTGATTTTAGACAGAATGGAGAAACCTTAATGCATTTTCATAAGCAAAGTCAATATTGAAAACTTTGTAACAAAGTTTAGTTTCAATCAAATATGAGTCCTTTTCATCTATGATAAATAAGAAGGGTTGTAAAATGTTGGGGTGTTCTTTGTCTACTTCTAACCTTCTCTGACATGAAAAATCATATAACAACTTTGATGTGCAGTTGAAAGCTCTGAGAAAAATATCTCCCAAGATCGTTGTTAATCTTACCATTCTAAAAGCATCTTTTAAATACAGAGAAAATATAATTGACTGTAGACAGAAGTTTCTATCCCACCTGGCCCTGTTGCCATTCAGTTCCAAAGAAACATACAGAGGCTTATATTAATTATAAACTGTTTGACCTATTATCTCAGTCTTATTAACTAGCTCTTACAACTTAAATTAGCCCCTAATTCTTATCTATGTTTAGCCATGTGGCTTGGTATTTTTGCTCAGTTTAGCATTCTCATCTTGCTTCCTCTGCGTCTGACTGAAGACTGCATCTGGACTCTCCTCTTTCTAGAATTCTCCTAGTCTGGTTGCCCCGCCTACCCTTCCTGCCTGGGTACTGGCCAATCAGTGCTTTATTAAAGCAATACGAGTGGCAAATCATTATTGTGTACAAAAGCATTGTCCCATAGCACTTGACTGTAATAGAATAGAGGAGGAAGGCAAGATGGGGGCTTCGGAAGGCCTGAAGGGAAAGTAATAATCCATGCTATGTGATCCCTGAGCCACCGGGTATAAAGTGCGGAGGGGCTTTTTAAAAAGAGACGGAGGGCAAGTTTTCCAGAATAACATGAACAGCAAAAAGAAAGGGGACGCGGTAAGGTAACCTAGGAAAGCATTGGAATCATTGGCTGGGGGCTGACAAAATTAGTCTACAACATTAATAACAGCTGTGTTTACTCCAAGGAGTAAGCAATAGGCATAGTCAATATTTTTTACGACTTGATTTTGTAAGCTACTTCTTCAAGGAGGTGTAGTTTGTGAGGAGGAAGGTAAAGGGCGAAGTCAGACATGAACTCTGGGTAAAGATCATTTTATTTAAAAGTGAGTGTACAGAACATTCAAGTTTTGAAGCTAGAGGAGCAGCCTGGAGAGGCTGCAGTTGGGGTGTGTGCACAGCACTCTGGCTGTGCACTAATTGTGGTCCTCTAACAGCAATGTGTATATGAAGAACTGAGAGGGTATAGACTGGTCTAACACATCTCTTGAAAGCACTCTCACTTAAGGTAGTCTATGTTTTTTCCCCAGTTCAAAAGGAAAAGCTAGTAAAATTCATCTTTAAAAAAATATAAAGAAATTAGATCTTGCTCACGTATTGGTTACAAAGGAAAACAAAGCAATTGGCACTCGGCATGGAGCTACAGCCTGATTCTGTCTCTGAGTTCTGCAATGTAACAGTCACCAACTACAGACACCTATCTGCATTACCATTAAAGTTAAATGCAATAATGAAAATTTTATGTCACATTGCAAGAGCCTTGCTTCCCGTATTGGATAGAAAACATTTGTGCCCTTGCAGAAAGCCTGTGAGGAGCCTTGCTCCACACTCTATTCTGACCTCAGTTTGACAATATGCTTAGCTGCTTTTTGTTTCCTGCTTTGCCTGCCTCTAAAATAAAGTATTGTTGGTTTATTGCCAATTATAAATTCTGCCATTTCCTGTATGTTTAAAATCAAGCATTTATAGAATTTTGGACATTAACTAAATAGTACTTATTTTGTAATTAGGACTAACAACTTTAAAGATTTCAATCAAAGATGTTTTTAATATGACCTTAAAGATTTTCTATTTTTGAGAGAGGGAATGTGTTCATGTTAGTAAGTAAAAACATAGTGATCTTGAAGTCATTCTCATTTGTGTGTGTGTGTGTGTGTGTGTGTGTGTTATCCCAGATGGTGATGCTTTGTTTTGGTCTTTTTAATTTTTTAATACATTGTTTTATCTTTCTTTTCATTAAGAAAGGATCTTGGAATGATTTCCATTCTTTTTTTTCAAAAAGATGGTTTTCATTTAGTGATATTTTCTACAATATATTTTGCAGAATCTTTCATGTAGAAAAGCTGATGAACACCAACTTAGTATTCATAATGGTGGAGAGCAAAGGAACGTGTCCCTGTGACACGCGGCTGCTCATGCAAGCAGAGCAGACTTGTATCCTTTGGTGCAAGGGATGTCTGGAGGAGATCATCTTAAAGCAATGAATATTTAAGTTTGTCACCCTGTTTGTTATCCTATAGAGGAAAAATACTGCAGTACCAAAACTTTGGTTGGAAGGTCAGAACTGATGACAGTACTCAGGACCAGTGAAAAGCATTCACTGAACATACAGTTTCTCACCATTCCGAATACTTGAATTGGTTCTGTTGGCTGAGAGCCCTGGCATAGGTTGGTCATGATTGATTTTGGAAATCCATGTATCTCATTGCCTATTTTGACCATGTGGGGAAGAAGTTCCATCTACCCCATTCCTTGACAAGCCTCTCTAGCTGATGGTCCAGATCCTTGCGACATGGTGAAGCAACCCAGATACCGAAAAGGGCCTGATGTCTGCTTTGACAACAATGTCCTGGTAAGGGTTTCCATGAGTTATAGTAATAGAAATTAATAGTCACTTTCCACAGGAGTTAAAGAGATGTGTTTCATTTTTAACTCATCATTATGTCTTTACCATAGTTTTTCTCTCGAGCATGATGTACTTCCTAGTAAACTAAAATTTCATTTCATTAGTTTTTTATGGTTAGCATAAAGTTAGGAGTTCTGCCTTTTCCACTATCTCACTTTCAATCAAAACTTCAATAAACTTTTTAATAGTCTATGCAATTATGTTAAAGACATAATAATGAATAATAATAACCTGTAGAAAATGTTAATCACAGGAAATATGTCACCTACCTTAATTTATATTCCAATCCTGCAGGTGTTATTTTGATTTTAATTAGGATGTGTTAGTCATCATCCAATTAAAAACTTGTTTGGATAGTTATTATCTAAATATTTTGTTATATTTTCTCCTATATCAGTTTTTTTAAGAAAATTATTTTGTGTATATGGATGTTTTGTCTGCATATATAATCTGTGCACCACCTTTGCCTCATGCCCAAGGTGGCCTGAATAGCTAGTTGTCAGCCATCACATGAGGACTTGGAATCAAACCCAGATCCTCTGAAAGATCAGCCTTAACCCTGTGCCAATTCTCCATTCAGTCAAGCTATATTCATATAAAAGATACTTAGTAATTGTTAAGTGAAGCATTTAGGGAAAAATGACCAAGAATCATTTCAAAAACAATTGGTTAAGCTTTTTCTTTCAGAGAATCTATAATGTATTACAGCCCTACCGTATTACCAGGACTGCCTGTGAGACATCCCAAGACCACAGGGAACATGAATGAATGCTGGCAGACCAAAGTCATACTAAACATGAGGATGGTGTACTGGGTCTTCAAAAGCCTGAGCATACAGTGCTAGCAGGGCACACACTAGCAAGAGCTGTTAATTTGAAGACCTGGTATTGACAGAGGGCTACAGACTTGGAGCACACGTTCCTTCTCCTTTCATTTGAAATAGTTTTTATCGCACAATGGATTCTGATTACTATCCCCTTACTGTAGCAACTATTCCCAGGTCCTCCTCTCCTCCCCTCCCTACCTTCCCATCCAGATCTACGCCCTTTCTGTCTTTAATTAGAAAACACTGAATCTAAGAAATAACAATAAAATAAAACAAACCTAGAGTAGGACCAAACAACAAACAAGAAAAAGAGCCAAAAAAAGCACAAAAATTGCATGTACATACTTTTGCACACACAGGAATTCCATAAAAACACAAAACCAGAAGCTGTTGGCAGAAGCCACTTGCCCAAAACTGAAATAATCATACAGAAACTATATTATTTTCAATACTGTTTGGCCAGTAACTTAAGCATATTTCTGGCTAACCCTTATATCTTAAATTAACCCATTTCTATTACTCTGTGCATTGCCACATGACTATGGCTTACTGGAAAGGTTCTGGTGCATCTTTCTCCAGCAGCAGCTACATGGCTTCTTTCTGATTTCACCTACTTTCTCTATATATCTCTTCCAGCTTGACTTTACTCCGTTAAGCCAATGACCTAAAGCAGCTTCTTTATTAACTAATAGTAATCACAGCATCCAGAGGGGAATCCCATATCACCTCCCCTTTTC
>LOJH01000578.1:20469-59743 GCA_001685095.1 Ellobius talpinus | reverse complement strand
TTCCTTTCTTTTGACGGGGTCTTACCATAGCCCAGTCTTTTCTGTAATGTGATAGGTAGACCAGGGTAGCCTTGAATTTGTGCTGCTCCTGCTTCACAAGTGCTTGGATTACAGGGGTGAGCTCCATGCCCAGCAGAACTGAAAATGCAGGCTTTCTGTGTGACAAAACCATAAGTTCTGTAGCCCCTTAGAGTGGTCTGCGTACCTTTCTTCTTCTGGTGTTAAATAAGTAAATAAAATTCTTGTTCTTTAATGGTGAAATATTATGTTAGGACAGTATAATAACAATATAATGTTAGGACAGTAGTCACAAATGTCACTGGTGTGCTCTATTCGGGCTTGGCGAGGACGCCAGCATGCTGCTAGCATTTTGATGACTTTGTTCTCCCTCTTCAGTAGAAAGCATTAGTTCATTGCAGACCACCAGCCATTACCTCGTCGGGAATGTGGAGACCACCGTAGAGGGAAATGCATTACCTGGCAAATTGCCCGAGACGCCTCTCAGAGCAGAGCCTCCATCTTCATACAAGGTAAATCTAACATTGGTGTTATCTTGATATTGTTTTGCTATAAGCAGTTATGTTTATAGTGAGGAAGATAAATGTGTCCTTAAAATGAAGATGAAACCATAAAGATTAAAACAGTGGATCATTATTAATGATGGGTACATTATAGTTTTGTCTTGTTTTTTGTTTTGTTTAGTTTATAGCCTAGGCTGAGCTCAAACTCACAAAGATCTTCCTGTCTCCGTCTCCTCAGAGCTGGTATTAGAGGTGTAAGTCACTGCACCTGACTCACTCATTTATTCTGTGGTGCCTGCCTGAGGACAGCTTTCAGGCGTTGGCCCCAGGGATACTCAGGTCATGAAGCTTGGCCACAAGTTCCTCACTGAGCTACCTTGCCAGCCATTATCTTAATGTGCTATTCAAAGTGTTCCAATTTTCTTCTATAAACCTCATTTAATGACAGAGTCAGATCATGATTATCAAGGCCTTAGGTTTCATGAGGTTGGGAATCTTCAGTTCCACAGCTCATTCTCGAATCTCCACTCAGCCCTCACCTTGTATACACATCTGTAGATACAGTTCTGCTCCCAAAGGTCTGTGCAGGTAATTCTCACTGAAGGTCAGATTGCTGATTTGAGTTGCAGGAGTCTTGACTAGGTGGGTAGTGTGCACTGTGGCACCTCTATCCCCCACCTCCAAGCAGGTCAGCCTCAGAGCAGACTGTCTTCACAGCCCAGATCATCAGTGCCCGTATTTGGTTCCTGAAACATCTCTAGAGCCGTGGGCCTTCCCTGTTCTAAAAGCTGTGCGTTTGTTTCTTCCTCTCCTTGTCTTCTCCCCACGACAGGGGATAGTTCTCACTAGTCTGTCAGCATTCATACTCCCTTGATTTGTAGCTAGACAGCAGGATAAACAATTTTTGCACGTGTGTCTTGGGAACATAATTTTTAAGATTGTAAAAGCTTTTCTTTGGGTATATTTTAAAATAATTTTTTTTGTCATGTTATTTATATATGTCCCTCAGTCACCCCATCCCATCACTGTGGAACTAAGGAAAAGCACTCATTTTTGAGCTATTTATCCCAAAACAGGTTTCTTTCTTATTTTATTTTTTGAGTAGGCTTTGACACACACATAACACTATTATAATCAAGACACAGGTTGTTTCTGTCACTCAAACCCAAAACACTAAGAAATTTTACCAGGCATGGTGGCACACACCTTTAATCCCAGCACTTGGGAGATAGAGGCAGGTAGATCTCTATGAGTTTGAGGCCAGCCTGGTCTACATAGTGAGGTCCAGGCCAGCCAGGCTACATAGACCCCCATCTCAAAAGAAAATAGAAATTTTAAATTTTACTTTATGGTACTGGCCTTTCTGATCAAAGCCCTCTTCCCAGGTAATGTGCCAGTGGATGGAAAAGCTCAGAAAAGCACTCTGTCGGTTCTGGGGCAGTGTGTTCCCTGTGTTCTTCATGTTTCTGAACGTCATGGTGGTTGGAGTTTTAGGAGCAGCAGGGGTCATAGCCGTGTTAAAGGTGCTTTTCCCAGTTTGTGAGAACAAGTAAGTACTTCATGTGTTTGAGACATTATTAATTTTTACTATTAGAAAGTAAGTTAGATGGCTGTCTGCTGCAATCAGATTGGTGACTGCCCTAATTGCCATCCGAGACACTCTATCCAGTAACTGATGGACACAGACAGGCCCTGTGCTGAGCTCTAAGAGCCTTCTGAAGAAAGGGAGGATGGATTCTACTATCCAGGGAGGTCATGATGGGGGAACCCACAGAGACAGCAAACCTGAGCTAGCTGGAGCTCATGGACGCTGGACCAACAGTGAGCGAGCTTGCATGGGACCGACCTAGGCCCTCTGCAAGTGTGATGTTCGTGTAACTTGGCCTCTTAGGAAGGCTTCTAACAGTGAGAGCAGGTCCTCTCCCTGGAGCTTAGCGGGCTTTTGGTAGCCTGTTCCCCATACTGAATTACCTGGCCCCATCTTAACAAAAGAGGAAGAGCTCAGCCCTGCCTCAACGTGATGCACCATGCTTTGTGCAAGCCCATGATAGGCCTGTCCCTTTCTGATGGAGGAGTAGATGGAGAGGGAGGTGGATGGGAAAGAGGAGGGGACGGGAGGAGAGGAGGGAGAGAAAAATGATTAGTATATAAAATAAATGAAAAAAATGTTATCTAATTTTTTTTAAAAAAAATAAAAGTAAGTTATAGTCAGGGAGTAGTATCACACACCAGCACTCAGGAGGCAAAGACAGGCAGATATCTTTAAGTTTGAAGCCAGCCTAGTCTACAAAATGAGTTCCAGGACAGCCAGGGCTATACAGAGAAATGTCTTTTGCTGCTTGTATGGGGCAGGGTCTCGTGTAGCCCAGGCTGGCCCCAAATTTGGCCATGTAGCTGAGGATTACAGATGTGTGCCAGCAAGCCTGAGTGTCCCTGATTTCATTGGCTACTTGTGGCCATCGGCAAACAGGTTCTTTCATTTCACTCTACTCTTCATTACTCCTCTCGGCGCTCACATTACAAGTCATGAAGTTATGCTGCTGAATGCCCAAGAAAGGATTAAAGTGGCCACAGAATTCTGAGGGCAAAGGCAGAGAGCCTGTAGAGATGCAGTCACTGCCCACTATTAGATAATAGCACAGGCTATATTAGCTGTTCAGACACTGGCTGGGCTTCCAAAGCACAGGGCTGGCTCCAGGCACAATGGTCCTGTGAATGGCGGTTCCAGTCAGTCTTGTCGGGCAGAAATAGGTTTAGGAACATTAATTACCTGTTCCTCCTGATGGCCTGGTGACTGTTTAGTTGATGGGTGACTCCGGTCTTGAGTACCTGGTTTTTGTTGTTCAGTTTGGGTATTTTTAGATGAGTCTCCATATGTAGACTAGGCTGGCTTTCAATTCGTGAATGACCTTCCAGCCTGTGCCTCCTGAGTATGGGGATTCTAGGTGTTTGCCACCATACCTGGTTTACACATGACACAGGTGAGGGGGACTGCATCATCCATGCATCTGGTGTGCTTGGTAACTTCCCTGGCCTGGCCCTTATGCTTCTCCTTTGCTAAGTTAGAATCCAGTAACTTATTTCAATCATCAGCCTTTTTCACGTGCTCAGCAGCTGGTGGTGACTGAGTTGTAGAGCAAGAGAGTCATTGAGAATCAGCACTTGGACTCAAAATGAAGCAGCAGACTGCTGCATCACACAATAAGATGGCACATGCAGCTCAGAAGGTGCTGTTGTACGCCATGGAGTAACTTAGAGCAGCAGTCTGACCAGCTCATGGCCAGTCAGCTTGGGATTTTAAGATGACCGTGGCTGCTGGCTTAATGGGAGACACTTGGTTTGATATGAAAACCTACTGTGTGTCACGAATTTTGAGACTGAGGTTGTGTCAGTGGACTGTGACTAGAAAGGTTTCTCCTTTCACCAACCTACACCAGTCAAGGGTGGTGACAGCTCTTGCCCTGAAGACTGTGCTCTCCTTCCTGCACGACCAGGCAGTGATCTTTGTTCCCTTCTAGTCTCTCAGCATGTTTGGTTAAAGCGTTTGTACAACCTGTATAAACCATGAGAGGGAAGGTGGACTGTACCCTTAAAGTGATGCTGTGTACACCAACCTCCTGGCTGGGTGACACTGGCATTAACGACTTATCTTGTATTTCAGAGGCATTCTTCAGGTGGATAAGATGAATGTTATAACAGTGGCACCTATCATCTTATACCCAGAGGGCTTGGAGAAAACAGCAGAAAAGCTTCAAGATAAAATGTGTATTTAAAACACCATCTTCAGTTGTGGACTTGGAATTGCTCTGCTGACTCCAGACTTGCTATTTGAATACCATTCTACTTAAATCATTAATCAGTTTATACATAGAAATTGCCAAATTCCTAAGACTGCCTGAAAATTGACCTTTACAATGCCAAGTTAGAGTTTACCTTGTTCCATACACAGGCTGGCTGTTCCAAAGATGATTAAGGGAAATTTAAGTGGAAAAGATGTGACTTCAAAATAACCAGAATGAAAAAAAGGTGAGACACCAAGTGTCAATAGCTTCCAGGTGCCTTTGCTGCAGAAACTGTATCTATTTGATAACTATTGTAAAGTTTTATAAGAAGCACTTTATGAAATTCTAATTTAAAAGCTGAAGAATTTAACACTTTTTTTAACCAGTACAATGTGCCTTTATATCACACACAACTCAGTATGAAATCACTGAAGTGTACCATGGTCTGTGTCCATGCCAACTGCTGACCTTGACTGTACCAGGATTTAGAAGTAGTAGTGACATGTTCTCACTCTAAAATAAACGTTTTTTTTTAAAAAAAAGAATTGCTTTATTTTTAATTATGTGCATGGGGGGGCTATGTGCACATGAGTACAAATGCTTGCTGAGGCCAAAAGAGGGCATTGGATCCCCTGCAGCTGGAGTTAGAATGGCTGTGAGCTGCCTGATGTGGGCACTGGGAACAAAATTTGGGTGGTCTGCAAGAGCAGGAAGCATTTTAACCACAAGGTTTTCCCTCTAGCCCCCTCCCTCGTCTAATAGGATAAAAGTATAGCCGTTTGGGTTAAGTTTACCTAAGTGAGCATCACTCACTATACATGACTGAAAGTGAAGCTCAGCTCTTTCAAAGAAGCTATCATCTTCATGGAATTAAGAATGTAGCCTCAACCTTCTGGTTGAATAGTATAAACGTTTCACCTTGTTAGCGGTCACTCAGATTGGCCTATTTCAACAATGTTATCTAGCACACACTATTTACCTCATGTGGTTTTTATTTTCCATTAAAAGTTTTGAAAACCAGATAAGGTAGAGCACATCAGTAATCCCAGGCCTTAATGATAAGGAGGAAGACCTCAATAGGCCACATAGTGAGACTCTGTCTCAGGATTTTGGTTGTAACCTGTTTTAAAGCATGGCCCAAGCTTGCTGTTTTGCTTTTTTTTCTTCCTACCAATAGGACTTGACCCCATGAATGCCAGGAGAGAGCACTGTACTACTGAGCTACAGCTGCAAGCATGCTGGAAAGAGATGAGGGAGGAAGGGTGACAAGTGTGGCGGTCAAGTTTAGTCTCTGGGGTTTGGTATTTTTTGTATGTAATCCAGGCTAGTCTCAGACTCACCAAGTAGTTAAGCATGACTTCAATCTTGCATTCTCCTATAGTATTACAGGCAGGTAACACTAGGTATCCCTAACCCTAGCTGGGTTGTTTTAATTTTGTGTGTGTGTGTGTGCACATCCATGTAAGTCCAAGGATCCCAGAGGCTTTGTATCCCCTTGAAACTAGACAACATGGGCACTAGGAACTAAACTTAGGCTTTTGCAAGAGCAGTGTGCACTCTTAACCACCAAGCCATCTCTCCAGCCCCAAGAGTCCTATTCTTACTCCAACACAAAGGGAAGAGGAGCTATTATGACACCAGAGGAGAAGGAACATACACCAGTCTGGCTATGCTTTAGTTAGCTGCAGTGAGAGTGTTTACTAGCTTTCAGTTATTACCATAGAACAACAAAGAGCAGGGAGAGATGCTGTAGTTAGCAGAAATCAAGCAGCTCTAGAGGAAAACACTGTGCAGCTTAAAAACATTGCCTTTATTCAGAACCTGAAAGAGTTGAAAAATCACATCATTATGAATGTTTAAAAAAATATAGCACTCAGTGCAATGAAATACTACATTTACTTATTTTTCAAAGACTTAAGGCAGATTTCTGAGAGTTTACATGTGAGAAGTTAGCTAGCATGATCCAAACTCAACTATCCATTTCTCATATCTTTCAATATCTGCAGCTGATACCGACTTAGAAACTTTCTTTAAAGCCATTTCAAAATCCTCCATGGTGGTAGGCATATGCATTTCTTCTCTAGAAAGGTTTCGGATTTCTTCTGGAGTTAGACCCTCAATACGCCTTCTCATGGCCATCAAGGATGCGTCCCTAGGTTTAAGTTTTAAAAAAGCCCAAAGTGTTACTTTAATTGAATTAAAAAAAAAACCTGTCAAATTCTCTAAGATCTTACACATATTACATACATACGTTAATACTGCACTGCACCTTACATTGGAAAACAAGGCTTGCTTTGAGTTGCTTTTTAGCAATGAAATCTTCCAAAATGAAATAAGTATACTAATAAATATTCAAGTAATAAATACTGAATATACAGTCCAAGATAAAGTAAAAAAGACGCTTGCAATTTCATCTCCTTACGTGTTCAATAAGGAATAGATATTTATCATGAGGACAGAAAGGAATGTTAGCTAGAAAATTAAACATTTTCTCCAGGAAAATGAGGTCAGGCATGTTTTCCCTGTCCTTTCTATTTACAGAAGCTTCACATCAAGAAAGTCTTTTATAAGCTGGCAGTAGTAGCACACATATATGAGGAAGAGACAGGTGGATCTCTGAGTTCAACGCCAGTCTGGTTTACAGAGTAAGTTCCAGGACAGTCAGGGTTACACTCTGAGAAAGAGTTTCATGAAGCCTAGACTGGTTTCAAACTGGCAGTGTAGCTAACGATGGTCGTGTACTTCTGATTCCCATGCCTACATGTCCTGAGCACTAGGATTACAGTCCTATAGTCCTGAGCCACCACATCTTAGGTGGTGCTGAGGACCAACTCCAGGGCTTTAATGTAAGTTAAGCAAGTACTCTACTACCTGACCCACACACCAGCTCATGTAATTTCTTTCTCTGACCAAGTTCATCCTTAACTGTGGTCACCGTATTTGTAGAGGCAGTAACTTCATTTGTATATATACTCTCTGACCCTCATGTTCTGAGTCATGTGCTCACTTAGCAATGAGGAAGCCAGGTAGGCAAGCCCCTGAGACTTGGAGCAGGGCCACACCATGTTGAGCCAACTGGACAAAACATTTAGGACACAGTGACTGAAAACAAGACTATAGTATTACAGTCTATGCAATCCTGTGAGAACATTAAATACACTTCAGTCATTTCCCATCTAATATTGCAGGGAAGCAATGCTTCTTGAACTTAACAGCTTTCAAGTGGACTGGGGACCATCAAATGCAATACATGTTAACACTAACTTAAAACAAACTTGTAACCATAAATAGAGTGTAGTGTAGGGTTGGGTTCTTTGTAGTACTTGGGATCAAACTCAGGGCTTGCATATGCTAGACAAACGCCCTACAAATGAACTATATCTCCTAGCCAGTGTAGGTCATTTGCTTACAATAAACACCAACAACTGAAGTTTACACTTAGAAAACACGAGAGTGAGAAATACACACCTGCATACATTGGTAATGTCCGCACCCGAGTAACCTTCCATGTTTTCTGCTATGCTTGCAAGGTTAACATCATCAGCCAATTCCAGCTCTCGAAGACTTATTCTTAACAGTTCTTCCCTGCCTTTTGCTGATAGGAGAAACATTTTAAAACATAAGACTTCAATGGGAACAGAATATTGCTAATTTTGCTCAAGCAATAACCTACTTTCTGAAACAGTTTTAAAGATGGCCTTAGAATGTAGCTCAGGTTGCCCCTGAATTCATTATCCTCCTGCCTCAGCTTAAAAGTACTAGGATTTACAGGCAAAAGCCACCATGTCCACCTCAAGCCCATGGGGTATTGGGAATTGTTTTCCAATTCTTGGAGCAAGTGTGCTCATCAAGTTATCACGACTTCCAGGTTCTAGATCTAGCCAAGCAGCCACACAGGCGAGAGCATGCATCTGCCTCCTCAAGGAAGGCTACCATCCGTTCTCAATTACAAACTCGGTGATGATACCTGATGGCAAAGGAATGTAGATCCTTTTCTCAAGACGCCGCCTTAAAGCCTCATCTATATCCCAGGGGAAATTAGTAGCTGCCAGAACCATAACCATCTTGGAAGGGTCATCGTTTTCTGAGGCGCCTCCAACACCTAAAAGGGTAGGGAGAATAAAAGTTACTGAGTGGGACTCATGAATAAAGCTCAGTTCTTTACAGACTATGAATCTGTACAGTGATGGAAGGTGGTGCAGTCTTCCAGCATCCCTAAGACTCACGTGAGTATGTGACCCAAGAAAATGATGTTTTGCAGTACACAAAAATACAACTCAGAGGGATTTAACGAAAACATCAGCTCATCTAATTACTTACCAATTATTTAAAAAAGAAAAAAAATCACTTGACATAGTGATGCATTCCTTAAATCTCAGCACTTGAAAGGCAGAGGCAGGTGGATCTCTGAGTTTGAAGAATCTCAGGACACCCAAGACTGTAGAAACCCCATCACAACAAACAAAGCAACCTATCAGTCTGGAGAGACACCTCAGTAGTTAAGAGCACTGACTACTTTTCCAGAGGACCTGAGTGCAATTCCCAGCACCATGTGGCAGCTCACAACTCTAGTTCCAGGGGTTGTGACACTCTCTTCTGGCCTCCTCTGGCACCAGGTATGCACAAGATGCAAAACATACATGAAAACAAACACTCATTAAAAATGTACTCAGGGCTGGAAAGATGGCTCAGCGATTAACAGCACTGCTGCTCATCCAGAGGTCCAGAGTTCAATTCCCAGCAACTACATGGTGGCTCACAGCCATCTGTAATGAGATCTGGCACCCTCTTCTAGTCTGCAGGCATACATGCAGACAGAACATTCCATACATAATAAATAAATAACTCTTTAAAATTAAATAAAAATTTATTCACAATTTATGTGTGGAAGTATTCCAAGTACATATACAACCTTTAAGGCCAATTTGTTTGCATTTTATGTCTACCTATTGTGGCTAAAAATAAGAAATCAATATATATGCCAAAGAGTGGTGTGTGGATGCCATTATTTCTGATGTCACACATTCAAGAATATCTATCCATATACTGCTACGGATCTCTCGCCCTGAATGCCTCCTCTCTCATCCTTCTGGAGTTCTAACATATACTGAATGTGCTGGACTAGCACCACAAACAGCTGGACTGACTGGAAGGGCATACACAGCCAGCTCCCATTCCCAATCTATGCACAGACATGTGTACCATCCATTTGAACCAGCAGCTCGGCTTTCACCCTTCGGCTTGCTTCATGCTCTTCAGAAGTCCCTCGGCGACTGCAAATGGAATCTATCTCATCAATAAATATGGTAGCTGGAGAGTAAAACCGAGCCTAAAGGAAGAAACCAAGCAATACCAGGTTTTAGGGTTTTGATTTTTCTTATTTAAAAATAATCTGAGGCTGGGAATATCCCTAATGATAGTGTGCTTGCCTACTCTACTCAAGGCCCAGTGTCACAGAAATAAACAATTTATAGTTTAGGAACTGGGAAACGTGAGGATGGAAGACAGCTCAAGAGCACTTGCTGCTCTTGTGGCTTGAGTTTAGTTTCCAGCATGCAGATAGGCAACTCACAACCTTCTATAACTCATTATGGGGATTTGACACCCTCTTCTGACCTTTGTGGGAACCAGCACACATGATACACAGACATACACACAGGCATTCAGATTTACACAGAAAATAGGAATAAGCAAATCTTTTTTAAAAAACTAGAAAACAACTAAAGAGGCTGCCATACACCTTTCCTCTTGCCTAAAGGAAATAAAAGAGGCCATGGCATCATATTTAAGTATGTTTTAATTATTTATTTGTGTGCATGCATGTATGTGTGGGTGTAGAAGAGCCACAGAGCATATTTACATAAGGACAACTTACAGGTGTTCAATCTCTTTTTCCACCATGTGGGTCTCAGGGATCAAAGTTAACATTGGTGGCAAGCACCACTGAGCCATCTCGTCCTATCTTTTTCTTTTTTGGATACAAGAATTTATTAATCCCAGGTATCCCCAATTTGCTATATAGCTGAAGGTGACCTTGAGTCCATTTCTCCTGCTGGAATTTCAGATGGGCACTGTCACAGTCTAAAACATAGCTTCTAATGAAAACATAGACATCATCTTTTTTCCATTATATAAACTGTCTGTCTGTCTCTCTCTCCCCCCAAAACAAAACAACAACAATAAAAAAAAGTATGTATGTGATAAACACAGGATTATCCTATACCCTATTATATGAACAACTATGGAAGGACATTTAGAGGTATGGTAGATAGTCTCAAGTTCTAGAAAAAGCTTGGTTTAAACCATTCCTTTACATTATAGCATCCGTCTAACAGAGAAATTCTAGTTAGATGGTCATTTTTACATAAATCTACTTCTTTTACATGGAGTGTATCTTAATGCTTCTAAGTATATTGTTAGAGGAGTCAATTTTTACTGTGGTGTTTTGTTTGTTTGTTTCTAGAGGCAAGGTTGTTTTTTTTTGTTTTTTTTGTAGCTTTGGAGCCTGTCCTGGATCTTGCTCTTATAGAGATCCTCCTGCCTCTGCCTCCCTAGTGATGGGATTAAAGGCGTGTGCCACCACCACCACCCAGCTTACTGTTGTGTTCTAAGCACATCAACAAAAATTAAATTTCATTCTGTATGTTGTCACACCAAGCAAACCCCCCCATTTCTGATTCTTCTCAAGCAGAGGCTACAGGACACATGCCAAATTGGTTCTGCTTGGCTTGGGAGGGCACTGTGGAGAGATCATCAATGGACACCAATTGGCTCTGGCTTCTGGTAAGGGAAACCTCTGCTACATGCAAACCATTGTTGGTAACAGCCCACTATTATGAGAATCCAACCAAGAGACCATTCAGACATGGCTCATCACACCCTCCTTCTAATCACGATACAAGCACAGGCTTTGACTTGAGACCAAATGCTGACTCCTGGACTTCTGTTCCCACAGCTGCAGTGAGGGTGCATTCTCTGGCTCCTGCTTCTCACCTCAGTCCCCTTATGAGCCTGCCCCAAGTCAAAGCCAGCCATACGAGAGCACTGAGATCAGGAAGACCTCTAAGGATGTCTGATCTGAGGCTCTCAGCAGGCCTAATAACTGGAAAAGTAACTTTCAAAAAGCCCTACACAGCACATTTTCTGCTTAAGTTTAAAACGAAACAACGAATTAGACAATTATTTTATGTCATATGAAAAATCATAGACATTTTCATTAAAGTTAAATGCTCTTATTTAAAATATAGGCCTTTAGGGGCTGAAGAGATGGCATAGCAGTTAGGAACACTGGTTCTGTTCTGGTACCCACATGGCATCTCACATTATCTACTCCAGTTCCAGGAATCTGATGGCATCTTCTGGCTTCCTTGGGCACCAGACAGGCACATGGGTACACACACGCACTTGCAGTCAAAACACCCATACACACAAAACAAAAATACAGATTTTAACTTCTAGACAAATTCTCAGGAAAAAAAAAAGGAAAGTCTCACCTACACTCAGGAGTAGCTGGCCAACACCAATCAGCCAATCAGACTCTATGGTTTTAATGGCTTCCTCTTTATTTTTTTTTAAAGAAAGAGGGAACTAGAGATAGCTCAGAGGTGAGAACACTGGTTTCTCCTCTAGAAGACCCAGGTTCATTTCCCAGCACTTACATGGTAGCTCAAAATAGTCTATAGTCCCAGTCCCAGGGAATGTGATAACCTCTTCTGGCCTTCTGGCCTTCTCATGCACATGGTACATAGGACATACATGCAGGCAAAACACCCATACACATAAAATAAAAGGAAAAATATTTTAAGTTTTTTGAAATGAGAAAGAACATGAAATTGGGTTGGTAGGAAAGGGGGAAATGTGGGAGAAGTTGGGGAACAGGAAAAAGAATGATAACAATATATTGCAGGGAAGCCTGAAAGAATAAGTAATGAACCTTGACTGAGCATCACAAGTTCAATGTCATCCTCAGATACATACAGAGTTTGAAGCCACCCTATGATAGATGAGACCCTGACTCAAAAAACTAAATCAATTGCTTAGAACATAGGTCTTAAGTACTGTACAATATGAGAACATGTTTAAAGAAGTATCATCACCTGGGTACGGCGGCACATGCCTATAATCTCAGCATCCAGGCAGATGAGGCAGGAGGACTGCTGTGAATTTTAAGTTAGCCAGGATTATATAGCCATGACCCCGTCTCTTAATTCAAAACGGAGGAGAAAGTATCATCAAGTCATAGGAGAGGCAGAAGTGTTAGGTCTTCAAGAAAGGGAGTTCACATTAATTATGGGCCCTGACTCGGCTACAGGGCCAAAACTCCCAACTATAGGCACTGCCTTGGAACTCAGCCAATGCTCACCTGTCACTCAAGTAACATACTCCTATAGATGCAAAGGGATTTATTTAATGACAGTTAAAGTTTTCCCAGGCAGCTCTGGGGAAGCCAGTAAAGAAATGCATTTTGGTATGCCTTTGTATACCTCAATATGAAAAGCACTGTGGGGCTGTAGTGCAGAGCAAACCCAAGGCCCTAGGTTTGGAGAAAAGAATGATGCCAGCCAGCATTAGGAGGAAGCCTCTTCCCACAGAACAAATTAGCTTACATCAATATAAAACTCTACACTTGAAAACATATCCAACCTGGGAGGTGGTGACATATGCATTTAATCCCAGCACTTGGGAGGCAGAGGCTGATGGATTTCTGAGTTTGAGGTCAGCCTGGTCTACAAAGCGAGTTCTAGGGCTATGCAGAGAAAACCTGTCTCAGAGGGGAAAAATAAAATAATATGTGGGGGGGGGGTGTCCCAATCATTTTAAAACATGTAATATCAAGCTCCAAGGAGTTAAGACTTGTATTAAGCAATTTACTTGTATCAGTTGACCTTCCACTATCACTGAAGGAAATTGCATGTGTGCATGTGCACGAGTTTGCATGGGCATAAGTACGATATGCATGTGGAGGTCAGAGGTCAACCTTGAATTCTGAGTAATGTCTCCCACTGGTCTGGGACTCGACCACGAGATTAAGCTGGCTAGACAGCAGAGTGCCCCAGGGACCTGCCTGCCTTTGCCTCCCCAGCTCTGGGATTACAAGTACACACTGCCAGGTCCTTGTGTTGCAATTTCCCAAAAGTTGTATATTAATGTCTTCCACGTAAAGGAATGGAGGCTCAGAAAGGGAGGAACCTGCTAAAGGCAACTGCTAGAAAAGTGACTGATATGGAATCTGAACCCAACAATTTAAGCTTAGTTTTTTAAATTTTGAGATATTGGCAATACGCTTTCCCCCTTTTCCTCAAGCACTGGAAAAATAATTTTTTCAAAATTATTAGTCTCCATTAGACTGATATTATGCTATGAACTAGTAACAAGCCATTAAAAGTCTGTTAAAAATTGCATCCTGGTTTATGAACTATCTATATCTAAGAGGAAGTAGAAATAAAAACCAAAATAAGAAGAAATTTTCCAGAAAATGGATAATTGAGATGAAGCTAATTTGTTTCATTAGTTATTTACTTATTTGAGCTTAGAAAGTGTAAGATCCAGGATGGTATCAGAAAGATCACCCAAGACTCTTTCCACTAGGATTAAGAATTCATGTCTTGGAGCTGGAAAGATTGATTGTTCAGCAGTTAGGAGCACTGGCTACTCTTCCAGAGGACCCGAGTTCAATTCCCAGAACAACATAGTGGTTTACAACCATCTATAATGAGATCTGTCTGGCACTCTCTTCTGGTATGCAGGCAAAACACTGTATACATAATACTAAATCTTTTTTTTAAAAAAAGAGAGAAACTCAAAATAAGAATGGAAGAAATTAATTCAAACATTGGTCATTGAACTCAAGGAGGCAGCTGGAGAGACGGCTCAATGGTTACTTGATGGTTGTTACTGCTCTTGGGAACATTTGGAGTTTAGTGCTGTGCACCCACAAGAGGGCACTCACAAACACCTATTACTCCAGCTACAGGAGATTTGGCACCCCCTTCTGGCCTCCACAGGCATCTGCACATGCATACACAAACCTCACAAGACATATACAAATGCACACAATTAAAAGTAAAATTAATCTTAAACTCAAGGTTGTTGGCATAGTTGATAGGTTAGAGGTGATCTAAGTTTCATGGCACGGACTGCTCTTCCAGAGAACCCAGGTGTTCAATTCCCAGCACCCACATGGCAGTTCAAAACCACCTGTAACTCCAGTTCCAGGATACCAAACACCCATGCTAAAACACGAATGCATATAAAATTAGGAAAAAAAAAGATTTTCATCTTTGGCTTGTTAAAATACAGCCCTTACCATGTCACAATTAGGCATGCTGTCTAACAAACATAATTATGAAGCTGGTAAAGATGGTTCAAACAGATAAAAGCACTTGTTGCACAAGTGTGAGCCCTGGAACTCACTAAGGTGCAAGGAACTGCTCTACAAAACTGTCCTCTGATGTCCACTTGAGTGTGGTAGTATGCACTTGCCCTGTGCCCCACCACACACACACACACACACACACACACAACAATAATGAAATTTAAAACAAACCAACTAACCATAATTATTCTAGACTCTTACAGCACATTAGTAATGCTAATGCCATAGTGTGCACATGCTCAGAAACTAGATATAGCCCTACCTCTCGAGGAAAGGAGACAAACAGGAACCCAAGTCACTCATATTTACAGAGGTCCTTGGCAGAGTGTCATCCTATCCATGTAAGGGGAAAAGTCAGAGGTCTGGAATCTCTAGAGCTATCTCAAACATTACCATTTCAAACAGAAGACGGACAAGCTTCTCAGACTCTCCTCTGTATTTGGAAGTCAGCGTTGATGAAGAGACGTTGAAGAATGTTGTCTTGCACTCTGTAGCAACTGCTTTAGCAAGGAGTGTTTTTCCAGTGCCAGGTGGGCCAACCATCAGTACTCCCTGTAGGAGTAGAACAGTGTGTGTAACAGTGTAAGCAAAGACTTCATCTGCCATTGCTATTTCCTTCCTTTTTCTGTTTTTTGAGGATGATAAACACAAACGAGGCCTTCACCTCCCGGACTCCAATGATCCTCCTGCTCTATTCTCTGGAGGAGTGGGGCTATCAGGGGACACCACCTTGTCCAGTAGCTTGCCCTTGTTCTAATGAAAAATACCAAGTATCAAATTTCACTAAATTTATGAAACAATAAGACAAAGAACAAAGAGAAAAATGAATGATATTTCATAACAAAGTTTTACTTATTTACTTTTTGATATAGGGTCGCATTAATTTAGCACTGGCTGGAGTGGAACTCACTCTGTAGATCAGGCTGGCCTCACACTCACAGATCTCCACCTATCTCTGTCTCCCAGTTGCTGGGATTAAAAGTATATGCCATCACTACTGGATCAAATACCTTTTCTATTACACAAAAGATAGTAACATTAAAAGTTTGAAATTCAGTTAAGAAAAAAATTATTATTAATCATTCAAAAGATTAATTATTAATAATTGATACTTTAACAAGTAAATAAATGCTCACTCTTAACCCACATTCCTTTAAATAGCTCCTTTTCATATCATCTCCAAAACTACTATGACAAGTCATGTGATGTGATAATGGAACGCACAGCCAATGGGTCCTATGTGCAAGCAGAAGGTCACTCTAAGTGTGCTGTGTGCAGCCAGAATGGTCCCCAACACTGTACTTCTTACTCTGGAAACCTGGCACTGGTTTGATCAAAACAAAATTCTGAATAATACAACATAAACTTTTTCAATTTTTTTGGTGGAGAGATAGGGTCTTACTCTAATCCAGGCTGTCTTGGAGCTCACCATGTAGCCCAGGCTTACCTCAAAGCCAATGTGATCCTCCTGCCTAAGATTCCTGAGCACTGGATTACAGGCTTGAACTACTACACCTGGTTTAAATTTTTCCTTACTCCACTTTCTCCAATTTGAGTAAGTAATGGCTCTCCATAGCAGCACTGCATGTTCTCTGACGACTTACTTTCCATGGTCTCCTAATGCCCTTAAAGAATTCTGGCATCCACATTGGCAACACCACTGCTTCCTTAAGCAACTTTTTAGCTTCTACTAAATCAGCAATATCATCCCTGAAAGAAAAGATACTTTATCAGCCAACCCCTTACATTATATATCCAACACTATAATCATAACCCTGAAAACCATCACCCACACAGGATTTTATGGCACAGACAAAACACTAGCCTTACACTCTAATCAGTATACACAGAGGATAACCTTTGTCTTTAGTTCTTGGTAATAATGGTTTTCACTTTAACTCAGGAGATCATAGATCCCATTCATTCATTCTCTATGCCACCGGGCTAGTTTAAAATTTGTGATGTGATATGACCTAAGTCAAGTTTAAGCACTTCCTTAACTAAAAAGCTTGGGACCATAAATGTTTGCATACACCTCACCACTTAAGCATTCTCTGATCCAAAAACTGTTCAGATTAATTTCATCTAAAACTCTCCAAACTTTCTAAAGATAATATATTTGCTTGCTTAAAAAAAATGTGGCTTAAGGCCCTAAGTTGGATAAATGAATGACACAAGCCAGTACTTAGGAAGAAGCCTGTTCCCACAGAAAAAAAGTCATTTAACTCTCTCTACACTTGAAAATATATCTAATAACCAGCAGTCAGTGGTGGAGCATACTCAGGAGGCAGGAGGATCTCTGAGTTTGATGACAGCATGGTCTACAGGCCTAGTTCCACGACAGCCAAGGCTACAGAGAGAAACCCTGTTTTCAAAACCAAACCCAAAACAAAAAATAAACTTGAGGGGGCTGCCCAGATGGCTCACTAGTTAAGAGCACTGGCCGCTCTTCCAGAGGTCCTGAGTTAAATTCCCAGCACCCATATAGCAGCTCATAACTGTCTGTAATTCCAGTTCCAGGGTATCCGACACTCTCACACAGACACACATGCAGGCAAAACACCAACTCACAGGGCTGGAGAGATGGCTCAGAGGTCTTCTCTTCCAGAAGACCTGAAATCAATTCCCAGCAACCATGGTGGCTCACAACCATCTATAATGAGACCTAATGCCCTCTTCTGGCCTGCAGGTGTACATGCAGGCAGAACACTGTATACATAATGAATATATTACATATAATAAATAGATAAATCTTTTAAAAACCACCAACTCACATAAAGTAAAAATAATTATTTTTTTAAATGTGGATATTGGTGCATTTTTGGATTTCTGATTTTTCAGATTAGGGATGCTGAACCTGCATTATCATTGAAGCATCTTATCTTATTTCATAACTCAAATGGCTTAGAAAAATGGCTATTTCAAAAATGACAAATAGGGCATAGAGCAGATATAGCTGCTAAGCTTCCAACTTTAGAAGAGGCAGACACCAACAGTAAAAGAATATCAACATCATTATGAAGCCACTAGAATACCTATCAGTACTACTAGTGTATGTAGCAGTTTTATTATGAAAATAGATTTTTACTGCATAAATATAATGTGTAAAGATAATGTATATTTATACTGTATAAATATTTTAATTGAAAGTATGTAACAAGCCAGGCAGTGGTGGTGAACGCCTTTAATCCCAGCACTCGGGAGGCAGAGGCAGGAGGATCTCTGTGAGTTCGAGGCCAGCCTGGTCTACTAAAGCTAGTTCCAGGATAGGCTTGATAGCTACAGCAAAACCCTGTCTCTAAAAACCAAAAAAAAGAAAAATAGTATGGAACAGAATACAACTTGTAGAAAAGTGATCTCTTATAAGACACTATAAAAATGAATAGATCCTTTATTAGATATAAATAAAGTTGAGGATCTTCCACTAATAGCAAATAAAAGAAACATCTACCATAAGCCATAGACATAAACAAAATGCATTCATAAAAACCTCTACCTATGGCTGGCGAGCTTGCTCAGTGTGTAAAAGCAGTCACTGAACAAGACTGAGGGTCTGGTCCTCAGAACTCACAGAAATGTGGGTGAGAAATGAGTTTTCTCTGATCTCCAATCTGTGCCGTAACCCATGCTCTACCTCATCATACACACAATAATAAGAGTTTTTGCTTGTTTGTTTGTTTTGTTTTTTCATGAGAATAAGAGATTTGTTTGTTTGGTTTTTTGTTTGTTTGCTTGCTTGCTTTTTTTTTTTCTTTATGAATCCCTGGCTGTCCTGGAACACAAAGATCTACCTACCTTTGCCTCCCAGGAGCTGGTGTTAAAGGCATGTATCACCACCACAGGACAATAATAAAAGTTTAAAACAAACAAACAACAAAAACCAAACCTCAATCTTTTCAACATTAGAAAGGGGCCCAAGAAATGAAATTTATGTTCTTAGTCCCTCTTAGTATATGATTTATTAATTTAAAAGAATCTTAAGAACTAGGGATATTCTGTTGGCAAAGAACTTGCCTCATATGTATGAGACCCTGTGTTCAATACCTAACATCACACACACGCGCACACAGAGCCTAGTGAATGGCTCACTGGTAAGAGCACTGGCTTCTCTCACAGAATGCCAGATTTGACTCCCACAATGCAGCTCACAAGCATCTGTAACTCCAGATCCAGGAGATAAGACACTGCCTTCTGCCCTCCACAGGCAAAACACTCTTCACATAAAATAATAAACTTAAAAATACAAATAAAAATACAAAAACACTTCAAACTAAAGTCTGGATAATGTAGTACAATTGGTTTAATACTTGGTTAGGAAGTACAAGCCCTGGAGCCCTCACCATCACTATATAACTTGGCCACTGTAACATATGCCTGTCATCTCAGCGCTCAGGTCAAAAGGACAAAATTCAATGCCGTGCTGGCTACACAGCCATTTTGAAGTCAGTCTGCACTACGGGGAACCCTGTCTCACAACAAACAGAAATAAAAATCTCAAGACAACATGTGGGTAATGCAGCTTTCCACTGTATGTCCTGTTTATACCGCAGATTCTCTAATTGTCTTCAAAGACAGATCTTTGGCACATACCCAGATTTACTCCATCTTCCAAAACTGTCATCAGCTCAATTATCTTGTGATGTGACTTACCACCGAACGTTGGGATTCTGAGAAATTATATCTCTTTCCAAAGCTTCTACCAAGTCCTTGTCGTATCCAGTGCTGTCAAATTTATGTGCCTCTGGTTCCGTAACTGCAGCAGGTGATTTGTTCTACATGAGGAGATAAAAAACAGAAGAAATTTTAATTTAAAGTTTGTATTTTGTTTCTGTGAATCAGAAACAATGATCAAACCAGAGTGATTTTGTTTATGGAATGGTCTCCTGGTGTAAACCCAACACTAGTCAAACTTCTTACCCTCTTGCCTCCCAAATCAATGGTATTACCACCACACCTGGCCAAGGAAAACCAATTCTAATTAATCAATATAGTTTTTTCCAAGACACCATAGGCCAGAAGGAAGTGGTGCAGTATTTCCCAAGTGCACAAGGAAACCCGGAGTCCTTTCGGCACACTGGCCCTAAGAAATGAAGAGGACAGAAAGGCAGGCTCAGAAACGGGCGTGGGAACACATGCCCAGAATCCCAGCACTTGGGAATTAGGAACAAGAGGACTGTGAGACACCTCATTAAACCAAACCAAACCAAAACCATACCCCTCAAAACAAACACACAAATAAACCTCAGATAAGAAACTAGCAAAACTTTATCAACCTCAAAACATGGGCAGGTCAGGAAACAATACATGGAACTATGTAAATATGGCAGGCTTTATTTACCCAAGTTTTCTAAATTACATTGAACAACAAAAGCACAAAATACAAGTCTGATGCAGTTCTAAATTAATACAGAGGAAATGTTTATAATTGTAAAAAGGGAGAATAAAGAGATAAAGACTTCTGTACTCAGAAGTCATAAAATGACTATTAGCCAATCACTTCACAGCACCCCCATATCGATAGATAGATAGATAGATAAATGTGTATCTACTTAATTTAAGTAAGAATTAAATTAATTCTTAGTTCTGGACAAGCAGTGATAGCACATGCCTTTAATTCCAGCACTTAGGAGGCAGAGGCAGGCAAATTTCTGTGAATTCAAGGCCAGTCTGGTCTACAAAGCAAGTTCCAGAACAGCTAGAGCTGTTACACAGAGAAACACTATCTTGGGGGAAAAAAAAGACAAAACAAAAACAAAAGCCATTTTGTTTCATGGGGGCTGGAGAGAACACTCAGTAGTTAAGAGCACTGGCTTCTCTCCAAGAAGTTATGAGCTCAATTCCCAGCACTCACATGGCCCTTCCACCTGTCTGTAACTATAATCCTAGGGGATCCAGTGCTCTCTTCTGGTGTGCAAATGAACATGCAGACAAGACATCCATACACATCAAATAAGTAAATCTCACTTTTGTTGGTGTGTATGTTTAAGTATGTCACATGGGTGTGGAATTCTCTGGAGATGGAGGCAGAGGAGATTGAGCGCCCTGATGGAGGAGCTAGGAATCAAACTCAGGAAGAGCACTAGGTGTACTTTAGCCACTGCGCCATCTCCCAAGCTCCACTTTCACTTTTGAAGGCCATAACATTTACCTTTTCCTCTCTTCCTTTATTCTGTTCTTTCTTTTCCCGACTACGAACAGCTTTCCCTCTGTCATTGTGAAGATGCTGTGCAGATGGACGGTGAGCTCTGATGACTGTGCCTGGGCGGTTACTATGTGGTTTAGGGTCATTGTACTGAGAAGACTGGCGTTTCCTAGGTCCTGGTGAGGGTCTAAACAACACAAGATCATTAAAATCATGGTCAGTTCCTGAAGGAGCAGGGTACACACCCAGCTAACGAAAAGAACTAAAGTCAAGGCAAACACAGAGCACAAACTTTAGGGATAACAAACTTTAGGATGCTGAAACCCAGGTAATCTGACGTAGCTGCTATGGCCAATGACAGGGATGCAGTACTGTCATATTTTAGAAACAAGGTGAAGTAAAAATCCCTTCTACTTAGGACATTACTGTACAGCAAAGAGAATCCAAAATTAAGTCTGATTGCTAGAAAGTGAAAAAAGAGCAGTTACCAGAAAACAATGTTCATCAGAAGAACCAAAATGCAAATGCTGGATTTCTTCTACCACGGCTACACAAGCAATTCAGTGTGATTCTACTTAGAATATATTATAATCTTGTTGTTTAGCTAAAGGTTTTAATAATTTCCCTATTCTAAAAGACTAGGATGAAAGTTGGGTACAGTAGTACATGACCTTTACTCCCAGCATTTGAATGACAGAGGCATGTGGATGGATCACTGTGAGTTAGAGGCCAGGCATACATAGCAAATCCAAAGTTAGGGTTATATAATTAGACCCTGTCTCAAAACAGAAAAGAAAAAAAAAGGAATGGAGAGAAGGAAGGAGGAAGGAAGAAACAAAGAAAGAAAAGGGAAAAGAGGTGGTGGCTGAAGAGATGGCTTAGCAATTAAGAGCAGTTGTTGCTCTTGCTGAGGACCTGGATTCTGTTTCCAGGACACACATAGCAGCTCACAACTGCCTGTGACTCCAGTTTCAGGAACTAGCAGAACTTTAACAATCTCAAAACATGGAAAGGTCAGGAAACAATACATGGAACTATGTAAATACAGCAGGCACCAGGTACACAGGTGGTATACACGTATACATACAGACAAAACATTCATACACATAAAATAGGTAAATAAAAATAAATACCGGTGGAAATTTCAAAATTTCATAGAAGGTGCCTCATGCTCATATATAACCCGCTTGTTTTATTTTGATTCAGTGGCAAAATTTAGACCTCCATATTTAGTGGCTCTTTGATTAATGTGGGATGAATAAGAACACACAAAACCCAAAAAGAACAAAAAGGAAAAGGCCCTATTCTCAAGTACCTCAGGGTATACTTCAATGCAAAGAAAGTATATTATCTAAAGTCAGTGCACCTTAGTTGTCTGGGTTTTTTGTTTTGTTTTGTTTTGTTTTGTTTTAAAGATAGGGTTTCTCTGTGTACCCTTGGCTGTCCTGAAATTCACCTTGTAGACCAGATGGGCCTTAAATTCAGAGATCTGTCTCCTGCTGCCACCCACATGCTGGGATTAAAGACACATGCCACCAGATACCACCTGGTACTTTACTGATTATTCATTTGCTGTCTCTTAGTAGAAAACTGGGCATAAATGCCAAAGAAAGCCAAGCACGCTCAAAAGCCTGCCAGTCTAAATCCCTCGATTTACATATGGAAAATATGACTTACAGATGCATGCATGGTTTTCCAGCAGTCAGTCACAGAGTGAAGAAAACTCCAGTTCCCAGATGTGCTCAGTCTGTAAGCTGAGTCGGCCACTTTCAGCCCATGCACCCATAGCTCCGGCTAATTTCCACCTCAATTTGATACACATTTAAAAAATTCTAAAAGGACATTTCAGTACAAATGTTCCCCATGTCCCTGTCTCCCAGCAACCTAGTCCATCTCCTAGATACGGCCAAGGCAAAAGCTGTCAGTTTCTTGGGCAAGTCTTCTTCAAAAGTCTCCACTTACCTTCGCTCAGCAGGTACAGGCAAGGACCACACTTCTCCCTCAGAAGCCGGAAGCTCATGGTGCGCAGCTTTTAGAGGAGTGCTGTCCAGCTTAAAGCTCTCGAGTGTTTTCATGATGTCCTTAACATGCTTAGCTTCCACATTTATTTCCTGCCAAACCTGGTTTCAAAGAAGAATATGACTAAATTTCTTTAAGAAATCACTGCCAAAGTTAAACTTAGGGCCGTTTCCTCTGTTAGAAGCCCCCTCTTTGATACGAGAGTCAGCAAACTACATCAAACATCTTACAATTGCAACGACTGATTTTCTGTTCTCAAAATTAACTCTGAAAGAATGATTTAAAATGGGACTGGAGAGGTGTATCAGAGGGTAAGAGCTGTTCTTCCAGGGGACCCGGGTTTGATTCTCAGCACCTGCATGGCAGCTCACAACCATCTGTTAACTCCAAAGGGATCTGCTGTCCTTATGCACTGCCATACATGCAGGCAAAACACTCACACACATAAAATCTTTTAAGACAAATCCTGGCTAATTAAATTGATACCTACATAATTCTTTTTGCTTGTTTGTTTTTGGAGACAGTGTTTCTCTGTGTAACAGTCTTGGCTGTCCTGGAACTCACTCTGTAGACCAGGCTGGCCTTAAACTCACAAAGATCTGCCTGCCTCTACACCACCACCACCCGGCTAATGCCCACATAATCCTTCTTCAAACCATGCAACAACTGAAAGGTTAGCTGCAACTTTCAAGTTTGACAAAAACAAAACTTCTGCAGGTTGCCCTTTGATGGATTTATACTATTTAACCAACTGATTCTGGTTTTAAACAAGGTTCCATGAGTATTGTACAGTGGCCTCAAAGTCACAATTCTCCTGCCTGGGCCTCCAAGGTGCTAGGATTGCAGGTGTGCACATCAGGTTTAGTTAATTTTTTAAAACCATGATCAAATTTCATGATACGGGGTAATGGTCGTACAACATTCTGAATGTATTTAACACTACTTAGTGTTAATAGTATAAAGTTTTAATATGTTTAGAACTTTATATGAACTATACATTTAAAGTGATTTATATATTTTTAAAGTATGTTCCTCTCCCAGTAACATAAATATGGTCAGTCCAATTTAAGGAAAAGTTATTTTCCAAAAGAGGCTACTTCTCTCCAAGTGTTACAGACAAGTGTAGTACTGTATTTAAACAGCATCCAGGAAGGAACAGTTCACAACAAATTCAGCCTAAGGGACCACTCATTTCTGTAATGTTCTGTTCTAACAGCTGAACTTTGGAAAATGCTGCCCTAGACTAGATTTTATAAGTTCCAGGGTTTCTATTTCTTCTGGTCCTTGTATCTAAAATTCCTTAAATGGTATTCAAATATGATCAGCTTGGCAAAGTTCTATAGGAAATAGGTTCTGCAAGAATTTGCTGTCATTTGCAATTTCAGCAATGTCATTATAAAATCAACTGCAGGGCTTGGATGTGCTGGTGCAAGCCACTAATCCTAAGAATGGGCAGGAAGAGACAGGATGACTGAGTATGGGGCTACCATAGCACACAGCAAATTCCAGGACAGCCAGGGCCACAGAGAAAGACCCTTATTAAAAAAAATAAGAAGGGCCAGGTGGTGGTGGCACATGCCTTTAATCCCAGCACTCAGGAGGCAGAGGCAGGCGGATCTCTGTGAGTTAGTTCCAGGACAGACTCCAAAGCTACAGAGAAACCCTGTCTTGAAAAGCAAAAGAAAAAAAAGAAAACTATCACTTAAAAAAAACCTATTAATAGATTACAATAATCAGAATGAAGCAGAGGTCATAACACTGTTGATATTAAAGGGCTGCTGCTCACCATGACAGGGAGTCTTGGTTGTCAACCTGACTACCTCTGGAATTAACTAAAAACACAAAGACATTGGGCACACCTGTTAGGGATTTTTAGTTGATTGGATCGGTTGAGGGTGGAAGACCCACATCTTCTCGTGGCAGCCTGTATAAAGGACAAGGAAGAAGAACTTTTGCTCTTGGCCTGCTTGCACTCATTCACTGGCACTAGAGCTTACTTATTCAGATTGCCAGAGTATACTTTAGGCCAGTTGTGAGTTCGACTCCAGCCTGGTCTACAGAGCTAGTTCTAAGACAGCCAAGGCTACACAAAGAAACCCTGTCTCAAAAAACCAACCAACCAAACAAAAAAGCTTATACTCTCTGAATGCATTACAGCATTGAAAGTCAATCTAAATTTTCTGAGTATTAAACCTAGCAGCCATGATTCTTACCTGCTGCCATTTCTGCTGGAGGTATGTATCTTTGACTGAGTACAGATACTTGTTCATTTGGTCAAGAACTCCCTGATAATAGACCATTGCAGAGTCATAGTTTCCCAGCAAGGCATACTCACGAGCCAATTTTACATTCTCACTTATCATGAGAAGACTCATGCTCATATGTAAGCTAAGAAAAGAAGAAACAAGAAACATTTTCATGTTATACATTTCTTAAAAAGTAAATACAAAGATTCTTAAAAATATACTTTCCAGGACTCCTTTAATAAGGAAATTTACAATGGGGTCAGTGAGACCATTCTGTCCTGACCTCCATATGCATACACCACAGTGCACAACTGCCCCAACACTGACAAAGTCAGTTTTTAAACAAAGAATAGATGATAGAGTATTTTCATTAATTTTGCCAAATACAAATAGACTAACTATTATAACTGTAATTCTTGCTTGATACCTGTTTTGTTATATGTAATTTTACAATGTTAAAGTTAAAACCTTCTTTTTTAATTAGACAGAAAAGGGGAGATGATGTGGGATGTCCTTCTGCACGCTGCAAATATGTGTTGCGTTTATTGGTTGATGAGCAAAGCTACTTTGGCCTATGGCAGGGCAGAATACAGCTAGGCGGGAAAGCCAAACTGAATACCGGGCAGAAAAGGCAGAAAAGGCAGAGTTGAAGGAGACACCAGCAGTCACCAGAAAAGCAAGATGAACCATGAGCTTCATGGTAAAACATAAAATAACAGAAATGGGTTAATTTAAAAGAGCTGGTTAATAATAAGTCTGAGCCATCAGCCAAACTTTTATAATTAATATGTCTCTGAGTGCTTATTTAGGAAGCAGAGGGTGGGGGAAAAAACCCTCCATTTTCACAGTAAAATATCCAAATGGAGCTCTTGAGCAGTAATGGATAATTATTACATGGCGGGAGCATAGTTCAGTGGTTAAGGGCACTGACTGCTTTTGCACACAGTGTCTTACAATTGTGTGTTACTCTAGTTCAGGATTCTAACATCCTCTTTCCTCCATCGACACTTGCATGCATGTGGTACATATAAATTCACACAGGCACACACCTACATGCATAAATAAAAATAAAACTATTTTTTAAAAAAATATAAGGCTGGGAAGTGGTGGTGCATGCCTTTAATCTCAGTACTAGGGAGGCAGAGGCAGGCAGATCTCTGTGAGTTTGAGGCCAGCCTAGTCTACACAGCAAGTTCTAGGACAGCCAGGGCTACACCAGAGAAACCCTGTCTTGAAAAACAAAAACAAAAAGCAAGTTCAATAATGCTAAATATGAGCATGAATTTTGTAAGAAAGGAACAGTTTGTGAGAATAAAGTTGCACACTCATTTTAAAGAACAATCAAGGAATACTTAGGGATATCTTATATATATACATATATATGTATATGTATATATATATCAATGGCTCTATGTAGAAATGTTATATAAGAAAGCCTCACAAAGGACTTGGTTTTGGACATTAATGATAGAAGTATTTTAATTATCAAGAAATTAGAGGCAGGGAAAATATAAAATATATTACATGTATGTATAAAAATGTCAACTCATATTATGTATAATTCATGTATTCAAATATAAAACACTACAAAAAGTTGGAGGCAATCTGTTCTGTTAGGAAACTGACAAAGAACACAGTAACTATATAATACATGGAAGCAATAAACAACTTTATAAATAGCAAAATAAATAGATCATCAAAAATAAAGGATTGGGAAACAGAAATCTTAGCATAGAACAATGTCTAATTTGAATATCATTTATTAAAGTAAAAACTACCTCATTTTAAAGTATTAAAGTATAAACACTCATTTTAAAATATACATGTATATCTAAGAATGTATGTAGAATGTACCGATCTAAAGAGGGGGAGGGGAGAAATGTAAACCAAAGAATCAGGTATGGGGGCACACAGCTGTAATCCTGGCACTTGGGAGGTCAAAGCCATCCTCAGTTGTATATTGAGCTTGAAGCCAGTCTGGGCTAATAAAAAGGATGGATGAGATTTTCCTCCTGGGATTAAACTGTGACTTCCATCCTACGCACTGTCTCTTGCTTATCCACTCAAAGGAAAATCAGCTATTATGTGGCAAGGTCCTCTGTGAAGAGGCTCACACCACAAAGAAATGAGGGCGGTCCCAGGGCAGCAATTAGTGATGAACTGAGTTTCTCATACCAAGAACCCACAAAGCCCTGAATACGGTTAACAACCACATGAAGGAGCTTGAATGCTCCTTTGGTTATGTCTTGAGATGACTGCAGTCCTGGATGACATCTTCATCACAGCTTGGTAGAAGACAGAGGCATTACAAATCCACACATTCCTGACCCAGAGGAGCTGTGAGTGTGTGTTAACAGTAGGCTGTGGAGTAACTCTGTGTGTGTTAACAATAGGCTGTGCAGTAACTGTGAGTGTGTTAACAGTGGGTTGTGCAGTAACTCTGTGTGTGTTAAAGTGGGCTGTGCAGTAACTGTGAGTGTGTTAGCAATGGGCTGTGCAGTAACTGTGAGTGTGTTAACAGTAAGCATGCAGTAACTGTGAGTGTGTTAGCAGTGGGCTGTGCGGTAACTGTGAGTGTGTTAAGAGCAAGCGCGCAGTAACTGTAAGTATGTTAAGAGTAGGCTTGCAGTAACTATGAGTGTATTAACAGTAAGCGTGCAGTAACTGTGTGTTAACAGAGGGCTGTGCAGTAACTGTTAGTGTGTTAACAGTGGGCAGTGAAGTACCTGTGAGTGTATTAACAGTGGGCTGTGCAGTAACTGTGAGTGTGTTAACAGTAAGCTGTGCAGTAGCTGTGAGTGTGTTAACAGTAGGCTGTGCAGTACCTGTGAGTGTGTTAACAGTGGGCTGTGCAGTAACTGTGTGTGTTAACAGTAGGCTGTGCAGTAACTGTGTGTGTGTTAACAGTAGGCTGTGAGTAACTGTGAGTGTTAACAGTGCATTGTGCAGTAACTGTGAGTGTTAACAGTGCACTGTGCAGTAACTGTGAGTGTGTTAACAGTGGACTGTGCAGTAACTGTGTGTGTGTTAACAGAAGGCTGTGAGTAACTGTGAGTGTTAACAGTGTACTGTGAAGTAACTGTGCATGTGTTAACAGTAAGCTGTGCAGTAACTGTTAGTGTGTTAACAGTAGGCTTGCAGTAACTGAGTGTTAACAGTAAGCTGTACAGTAACTGTGAGTGTGTTAACAGTGGTCTGTGCAGTAACTGTGAGTGTGTTAGCAGTAGGCTGTGCAGTAACTTACAAGGACATAGCAGTATAGGTATGAATTGAGGTTAGGCCATCTTATCAGTAACTCAAGACCCAGCGTCTAAGAAACAAAAGAAAAAGAAAAAAAATCCCACAACATAACGACCACCGCAAGTTGTAAGCACAGATATTTCACCTTAATAAAAGCTCCATAGCAGAGCCTCTACCTCTGCTGTACCCTCTGCACCAAGGACACGCCTGGCACACAGACCTCAGAACACCTTTGAACAGATGACTGCTGCTAGTGTTGTCCTAACTACAAACCATTTCCCTTGGTCTAGCTTTCGTTCCCCAAAAACCTCAGACTCCTTGATCCTCAGTTCAACCCACCCCAAGTCAGGACTATTATTTGATTAGGTTTTTTTAAAATTTTTACTTTGTGTATTTAGGTGTTTTGCCTGAATGTGTGTGCACCAAGTGCATGCAGTGCTCACAGAGGATAGAGGAAGGCATCAGACTCCCTGACACTGAAGTTGCAGATGCTTGGAAGCAGCCATGTGGTTGCTGGGAATTGAGCCTGGGTCCTCGGTAAGAGCAGCCATCTCTCCAAGGCCCTTTGATTCCTCCATGATTACTTCTGCCCTGAAACCATCTCAGCACTGTGGTGATGCCTAGTCTGGGCAATGGTGCAGGGAGAGGAACCTGACCTGCTCTGGAATTATACAGCTGATCCCTACAGCCTTGGATAAGTTGCTCTATTGGGGGGGTGGTCATGATTCAGGACTCAAAGCTCATAAAAGTTATTCCTGCCCTTCTTCAACTGTATGTTTTGAACTTCTCTTTCCAGTCAGATAAAATTCCTTTCAAGCCAACTATTTTTCTTTCTTTTTTTCAGGGAAGGGGAGTGGCTGAGTGTCACACAAGCTCAGGTTGGCCAAGAACCCACTTTAGTTAGCTCTCTTGCTCAGCCTCCCAAGTGCTGGGATACGGGTGAGTTACTATGCCACCTGTTAGAGTTACCATTCTAATAGACAAGTAACAGAAAGTCAATCCAAGGCCACATTAACAGATAACATGCAGAGTCCCACATATACTACTAAAGCACCCTTATTTCACCAAATGTCAGATTTTTTAAAAAATATCATCATTTGCTATTACTGTAGCAATATCTAAGCCAGAATATTTTTAATAACTTTTATTTTATGTAGATTGGTGTTTTGCCTATATGTATTTCTGTGTGAGGGTGTCAGATTCCCCTGGAAATGGAGTCAGGGACAGCTGGGAGCTGCCATGTGGGTGCTGAGAACTGAACCCAGGTCCTCTGGAAGAGCAGTAAGTGTTCTTTTTTTAAAAAAAAAATTTATGGTTTATTTAACTTTATTTTATGTGTATTGGTGTGAAGGTATCAGATCTCGTGGAACTGCATTTTCAGACAGTTGTGAGCTGCCATGTGGGTGCTGGGAATTGAACCCGGGTCCTCTGGAAGAGCAGTAAATGTTCTTAACCATTGATCCATCTCTCCAGCCTCCTAAGTCAGAATATTAACACTTGTATTTATGAAATTCTTCAATTTCCCTTATCATTGCTGAAAGTCCACTGCAGGAAAACAGAAAATGGTTTATCTAATATAGTATCTAGCAGTATTTGGGAAAGAGAACCTATGTAGAGGAAAAAGCTAAGAGGCAAAATTTTAATTAAATAGTTACAATTACTATTAACTGTAAACACTACCTACTGGCTCAAAAAACTGTTGCCTCAAAATTCAGAATCTTAGTTGTTAGAAAGACAATCTGCTGCTTCATCTCCAAGTCCTTCCTTTAATTACCCAACATGTTGTTTTGTTTACATGACTTGCATATAATTAAGCCAATGACTAAACTCACTTATTCAAACTGAAAAAGCTACAACAGGAATTTTAATTCAAGCATAAATTTAATTACATAAAAAAACTTAGAGCTGTTTTAACAAACTTAATATCTGACAAGGAACAGTTCCTCTACAGAGAGACAAAGTACTAACTCATCCCCCCACCTCCAATGTACAATTAGGAAAAAAGAAAAGAAAAGCCAACAACTAAAGAGCTGCAGAGAAGAGAAAAATCCAAACGCTGAGCAGTAGGATAGCCAACAGGATGTAGCCATGTAATTGTTAAAGTTTGTTAGGCTGGGGTCCACTGAGAACTGCCATTTTTACTGTAGTGAACATAGGTCAACCATTCAAGAAACATTTAAGGAGCAACAAGTTGCAAGGAATTTCTTTGAAGATACAGACAGAAATAGACTGAATAGCTGAGGTAGTGAAGGCAGAGGTCTCATCCTTGGCTACAGAGCCAGTCTGGACCACAGCACAGCCTGTCTCAAATATACACACACAAAAAACCAAAAGCTAGCAATAAAGAATTGAGTGCCACACACATATGTGGAGGTCAGGGGCCAGCCTTGTGGAGTGGATTCTCTGTCCACCCTTGCCTGGCTTCCAGGATTTGAACCCACGATGTAAGGCTTGCCTGGCAACAAGTCCTCAAAGGTGCTAGAGACAAGCCATTTCAGGAAGTTCACCTCTGCAACATGAGGAGTTAATGGCAGCTGATGCTGCCAAAGAATGATCATTAATAAAAACTGAGGATCTGAAGTTGGGGAGATGGGGCATTAGGGGGAGTTAGAGGTAGTGCTGGATGGGTATGATCAAAAAACACTGTATAAATATAGTCTATTTTCTTTTTCTTTTCTTTTGTTTTTGTTTTTTTTTTGAAGACAGGGTTTCTCTGTAGCTTTGGAGCCTGTCCTGGAACTTGCTCTTGTAGATCAGGCTGGCTTCGAGCTCACAGAGATTCGCCTGCCTCTGCCTCCTCCCAAGTGCTGGGATTAAAGGCATGTGCCACCACCGCCCGGCTATAATCTATTTTTAAAGAATAAAAAAAAATTTAAAAGAAAAAGTGACCGAGTAACTGCCTGTAACTCCAGCTCCATGGGATCTGATATCTTCGTACTCACCTGTGCCCATTCCCAAAGACACACACATATACACATTATCAAAAATAAACCAAAGGCTTTTAGAAAGAAACAATATTAAAAACCAAAAACCTAATCCAGCATCCTCCTGAAGGCATCTGAATATGCCATGCAACTTTTTTTTTTTATTATTGTGTGTGTAACATGTGGAGGTCGGAGGACAACCTTAGAGCCAGTTCTCTCCTTCAACCCTTGCTGGCTATTAGGCTTTGAACTCAGGTCGTAAGGCCCACCTGAAAAAGGACTTTCAAAGGGGCTACAGGCAATTTCAGGAAGTTCACCTCTGGGATGTGAAAACAGCTACATTGTAATTTACCCAGTCACTGACGACAATGAAAAAGCACAAAAACTGACACACACCCCCAAGAACAAAGCATGGTATAGGGTTTTTTTAGCCTTTATAAGCATCAAATGATAAACACCCAAGCATAATAAAGTTATCATTACTAAAATACAAGATGCATGCTTGCATGCATACACACAAAAATCTCTTCAGGAAAGAAAAAAATCTACTCTACAGGTGTTGGTACTTTCAGTTCATCTTGAACAAAACAGATTAATTAGTAAGTGTAACAACTGAAATGTAACTTCAAAGCAGCACCCAAGCCGTATCAAGAAACACAAGCAAAATCCATTTAGCATTTAGCATTCCACATGAATCAAATCTTTCTTCACAGTCAAGTAGAAAAGAAAACAAAAACAAAAAGCATGTTGTTTCAAACACAAATACAGTAAATTCAACAAGATCCTCTAATCCTTCCTTAATATTTATCAAAAATTTTGGTAGCAGTTTCAAAATCAAATAAAAAATCCTTTGAAGATTTTATTTACACACACAGCTACAGCTTTCTTTGTATAATAAATGCCACAAAGGTTCACAGAGCTTTTTGTGGTCTTTGAAGACTGAAAGTTGATCAATGCTGACTTTTTTTAAAAGCATGATACAGTTCACAAGTTGCCAGTGTTGGTAGGAGGAAGTTCTGCTCCTAATTCTTGGTATGAAAATTTACTAATTACCAAACCATCTGCTTCAGAAAACACAACAGGATATTGAGACATTTAGACTTCTAGTAACATGACAAAAATATTTCTTGACACCTGCTTTAAGTGCACATTCTGAAACATCAATGTTTCCAGGAGGAACTAAAGGTTTGATTTATTTTTAAGAGAAAGGGGCATCATTGTTCATTTGGGAGTTAACACAAAAGTACTAATGATTACTAAATAAAGCCTTGAATTGGGCATGGTGAAGCCGACTGTAATTGGTGTACAAGGCAGAGGCACATAGGATCAGGACTTCAAGGCTACTTTTGGCTACAAGAGACACTGTCTCAAAATAAATAAATAAGGGCTGGTGACAATTCCAAGAGTTAGTATTTAGGCGTCTGTACTGGCCTGCCCTTACAGTCCTGACAAGATGCGTCCTCCATTGTAGCCACTAAGAGCACCTCCTGTACACATTCGCTACGTTCCATTTTAAAAGGTTGGCCTGCCCATTTCCCCTCTCACTTTTTTTCTCTCTCTCCCTCTCTTTCTCGCTCTCTCTTTCCTTCCTCTCTCTCTCTCTCTTCCGTCACTCTTGTCCCAAGGACCAGTCTTTGCCCCCTTCTCTGTTCCTTTCTCTGCCCCTTCTCTCTCCTCTTCCAATAAACCTATGTGAGCCTTGTTGCATGATGAAGACTTCTCTTTGCGGCCTTTTTAAAATTACAAGTCTATGTTTGTGTGCAATTTTGCAGTCACATACTTAATGAAACAAATGCTTCGAGGAATAAATTTTCTCCACAGTACCCAATCAAAAAGGTCATAAGCCTTCGTGAGAACTCTGGGGTCTAAAGTAAGAAATAGCCAACTTTAAGCATGGTGTGGTGGAGCACATCTTTAACCCCAGCACTAGAAGTCAGAAGAAGGTGATCTCTAAGTTTGATGCCGGTCTGGTCTACAAAGCGAGAGCTCTAGGGCAGTCAGGGCTACACAGAGAAACTGTCTCCAAATTAAAAAAAAAAAACTAAACGAAAGAAGTAAAAAGAAAGATCTTTGTTTAAGCATTACACCTAAACAAAAAACAAAAACCACAAAAAGAAAGAAAAAAAACGGTGAGTTATCTCAGCTGGTAAAGGCACTTTCCCAGCATGTCTGGCAACCTGAGTTCAACTCTGGGACCCCTGTAGAGGTGGATGAAGGGAACCAACTCCACAGGCTGCCCTATGACCTCCACTCGCGAGCCCACATCTACATCATACACAGAGACTAGCAATACATTTTAAAACTAAAACTAAGGACAAATATAAAGGAGAAATAAGTAAACCACCAAGAAGCAGCACAACACCAACAAATTGTACGAAAAGAAGCCGAATCCCAACACCCAAGCCGTGAAGAGTTTACAGGGCGGAGGTTTCGGGGTGGGGGCGAGGACGCTTTCAACGCGTTCCCGGATCGGGTGACATCTGTACGGACAAGGGCCTGAGGTGGCATCACAAGACTCCTCGGGCGGAGAGGGCGCACTGCGTCCCGAGCACTCACCTGGCGTGCCCGAGGCTCCGGGACACGCTGCCCGCCACGTGGCGGGGAACGAGGCCCGAGCCGCGGCGTGGCGCCCGCTCCGGGAGGCGCACGGCCGAGGTCCGCGGGCACCGCAGCTCCTGCTCGCAGCCAAGGTGGAGTCAAACCGGGTAAACCCACTTCCAGTGCCCGACCGCCTCTGCCAGTCCCCCACTCGCGGGGCCACGCCCCGGAAGTGAGGGTTCTGACGCCTGCGCGCGCAGGCGGAACCTAAGGGGGCGTGGCCGAGCGCTGGGTGCGTCTGCGCATTTAGCGGCGGCCTCTAGGGAGAGGGAGAAGCAGTAGGCGTGCGGAAGGGGTTGGTACTACCTCTCCTATCTCAGAACTTACTTTGTGAACGTTACTGTCTCTTCCCGAGGCTTGTTCACGGCGCCTCCGCGTCGCTTTCACCAAGCTGCTCAGAGGTTAGAGAGTCAGGAGCTCTCTTACATGTGAGTGTCAGTGGTCAAGCCATTCGTTTATGACAAATCTTGTTTTAGAGGTGCTTATACCGTGTAGACTGGGACCCATGTCGCGGTGTAAACACAAGTATTGTCAAGACATGCTATGGGGGAAATTTTATCTCCTTGGTTTTTGTTTTGTTTTGGCTTGGGGGCTACCGTTTTAATATAAACATAAAAGTAATGTCCCACAATTTGCAGATACTTAACAGACAGTGCTATGGGCAGAAATAAACATCGACATATTTCCCTTTAGGGGTAGATGTAATTCACTTTCTAACATCCCAGCTAAGGGCCAGGAGTCATGGTACATGACTTTGATCCTAATGCTTGGGCGGATTAAATGGATCTCTGTGAGTTCCAGGTCAGCCAGGACTACATAGTGACACTCAAAAAAAGAGAGAGGGGGATAAATAGGGGTGTGTGTGTNTATATATATATATATATATATATATACACACACACGTGTGTGTGTGTGTGTGTAGTCCCAATCAACTAACAAAGACAAAAGTCATTCAGGAAAAACACATCCATTAACTCAGTAAATACAAATATATTGAGTTTAAGCTTCTGGTCCTCCTGTTTCCACCTCCTCTGTGCTGTAATTACAAATGTCAGCCCCCATGCCTGTGGTTTGTGGTGCTGGAAATCAAACCCAGGGCTTTGCATGTGTTAGACAAACTACCAACTGAGCAGTATCCTCAGCTTCTAGTTCAAGAAGTACTTATTTGAGCAACTACTACCTGCTGCACACAATGCTTGCCACTGAGTTTATAATGTTTTCTGGGTAGAGAGATGGCTCAGCAGTTAAGAGCACTTGTTGCTATTACAGAGACCTGGGTTTAATTCCCAGCACCCACATGGTGGCCAGAAATCATCTGTGACTCCAGTTCCAGGGGCTCTGTCACCCTCTTCTGACCTCACAATACACCAGGCAGGCATCAACTGGTGCACATATATACATGCAGGAAAACCACATATGTGTGTGTACATATAAAGTGAAATAAATATTGACAAGAAACAATGTTTTACAGGGCTTAAAGTCTTCTAAATTTTTCACCCAAAATAGAAAATGATAGTTCTGCTATAGTGGATATGAACTTTAGTGTCACAGAGCACAGAAAACTATAATCAGTACATTAGCTAGAAATAATAAAAAACAATGTAGGAGATAAAGATCAATTACCCTAAGAGATGGGTTTAACTTCTATATGAGTGCAAAGGTCTGCTAATTTATGAAGCCAGTTTAGAGTTTTAAAACTTCTCAAAGGTGTAAAATGAATATATGTGTTACAATTCAACTTATAGAAAATGCGAGAACTGATGAGATGAACCTGGAGTAAGGACTACCAATCAGTGATAGCCTAGTGTGAGATTTAGGAGGTTGGGGATGATGTTCTATAGGGGAAATATTTTCCCAGATGTGTACATTTTATATATAAAATAGATATTGTAATTTGATTTTATGTAAATTATACCTCAATGTCTTTTGTTGTTTTTGAGACAGGTCTCACTCTGTAGGCTAGGGTAGCCTGAAACTTATTATGTTGACCTCAGATTCATACGGTTTCTCTGCTCTCAGATGCCCAATGTTAGGCATGAGCTTCCATGCCTGGCTTTGATGAGGATGTTTCAAATAGACAACCCTCCAAAAGTGGCTTGCAGTGATTACTTCTATTTATTTACTTGTACAGTCAAAAAAAATTTGTCAGAGTTTCTGTTGCTGTGAAGAGACACCATGACCATGGTAACTCTTATAAAGGAAAAACATTTAGCTGGAGTGGCTTGCTTCCAGTTTCAGAGGTTCAGTCTATTACCAACATGAGAGGGAGGGAACATGGTGGCATGCAGGCAGACTTAGTGCTGAAGCTGAGAGTGCTACATCTTGCAGGCAACAGGAAGTTGACTGACAATCACACTGAGGGAAGCTTGAGCAAAAGAGACCTCAAAGCCCACCCTGATAATGACACGCTTCCTCCAACAAGGCCGTACCTCCTAATAGTGCCACTCCCTTTGGGGGTCATTTTCTTTCAGACCACCACATAGATACCCTTAAATCACAGAGGTTTCAAACAACTTCTAATTTTCCTCCTGTCCTCTTCTTCCTCCCTCTTCCTCCTCGTCCTTCTTTGGTAGGATCTCACTATTCAGCCCATGGTAACCTCAGACTCAGTGGTGATCCTCTTGGCTCAGCTTCCCTAATGCCATCATACAATTTTCTTCTTACCTGCTTTGTCTTTTTACCTTTACAGTGCTGAGCCCAGCTCCATACTGAGCTATGTCCCTAGCTCTTCTTAGCTTCATCCAGCTCACAGTTGGATGAATGTGATCACTGAAACCACAGAAGTAAAAAAAAGTGTGTGTGTGTGTTGTCTAGTTTTGTCATTGTGACACAAGAGAGTCATCTGAAGGGAGGTTCCCCAATTGAGAAAATGTGTCCATAAGATTCAGGGGTAAGCCCATCCCATTGAGGGTGATTCCATCCCTGGGTTGGTGGTTCTGGGTTCTAAAAGAAAGCAGGCTGATCAAGCCATGAAGAGCAGGCCAGTAAGCAGCACCCCTCCATGGCCCCTGCATCAGGTCCTACCTCCCTGTTTGAGTTTCTGTCCCAACTACCTTTAATGATGTGCTACACTGTGGAAGTGTAAGCCAAATAAACACTTTCCTTCCCAACTTCCCTGTGAGTTCAAGGTCAGCCTGGTCTACACAGCAAGTTCCAGGACAACCAGGGCTTTATAGAGATACTCTGTTTCAAAAAGGAAGAGGAGGAGGAAAAAAAGAAAGAACTGTATAGCTTTTATCTAGATAAGATATATGTGAGTTCTCCTCACATTTGATTCTCCAAAGCAAGTCAAGTCAGTCTGACTTCAAAGGGACAGGCGTGTGCAGCTCTCTGGTACCCTCTGGAGTGCTTAGAGGCCACCTGCTCATCAGTCGTGAGTGCTACGCTAGTCATTGCTCTGACCACGGGGTTTGCAGAACCACCTCCATTCTCAAACAATTGCATCCCCAATGGGACTCTGAAAACAAGTTTGCATTTTTTCTGGTGAATAGCCCGACTAATGAGGCAGGGACGTAGGACATGAGAAGTTATAGGGAGAGAGGTAGAAAGGTAAATGCCAGCCAAAGAGTTAAACTTTATTCACTAAGCAAAAGAAAAGTGGAACCTGTTCAAATGAAGGTATAGGGTAGTAGCAAAAGGAGGAAACGCTTGGTGCTAGAGAGAAGCAACTTGGAGGACGGAGTGCACAGAGTGATTACTGAAAGAGGTGGGACCTCTGGAATTACACAGGACGGAAATGGCCATAGAGGGTTACCTCTTGCCAGTGTTTATTCATTGTCTCTTTCACCAGTAGACAAAATTAAGTTAGCTGTTATAATTAGCACATTGTAGGCACTAATTAGGTAGTTGTAGAGTAAATAAAATCATAGTAAATAAAATCAATGTATACTTTAGGATAACATAATCTTTTAAAGTTTTATTTTTTATTTTTATGTGTATAAATGTTTTGCCTGCATGTGTATATGTGCACTGCATGTGAGCCTGGGGTATGTAGAGACAAGAAAAGGGTGCTGAATCCCTCAGAACTGGAGTTATAGATGGTTGCAAGCTCCTGTGTGGGTGCTGGGAACTGAACCCAGGCTCTCTGCAAGAGTAGCAAGTGCTCTAATTCACTTAGCCACCTCTCCAGCCCTAAATAAAATCATTCTTAGGAATTAAGAGGTGTTTCTTCTATTTCATTGGAAACTAAAAGGGACTCTTGGGTTCAGTTTATTAATTTGCTCAGCTAGTAACTTTCCTTTATGTATTTTTAAAAGATTGAACTGCCTCTTAGAATAGACAGTAGTCTGGTTTTTATTTAAAAATTTCCATTTATTTGCCTCTTGTTGCAGGGAGGGGACTTGCATGTGCCATAGGCGATGGCATGCATGTGAAGGTCAGAGGATAAGTTACAAAAACAGCTCTGTCCTTCTACCACGTGGGTTCCTAGCATTAATCTCAAGTCGTCAGGCTGGGCAGCAAATGCCTTTACTTACTGAGCTATGTTGCTGCTCCAAAGTCATAAACACTAATGTATTCAAGCCATGAACTTCACTAAATTTTAGGTTATAGCCCACAATATCATTCTACTGTCTTCTGGATTTGCTCTGTAAATTGTTATAAGCCAGTGGGCATTTATTATGCAGTATATTGTTTTCCTCTGTCAGCTTGAAGATTTTTTCCCCTTTCCCTTAGTTCCTATCCGTTTGCCTCTGAGATGCTGTGATAGTTTAGGCCCTCCGGGAAATAGCCTCCAAAGCATCCTTCCATTGGAAAGTGATTTACTCTCAGTAAATGGAGAGTTTACAGGAGGTCATGAGAGACATCGTATCCTAATGTAAGGCTGGGTCCTATGCAGGAACTCAGGGCAGGAAGAGTTTCAGACTGTCAAAATGTATGAAGAACATTTTAATGAGGCAGATGGGGAGCTTTTAGTCAAAGGTCCTCACTGGAGAAGCCATCCAGATTTAGGAGTGCCTTAGTATTCCTGCTGGACTCATTGCTGACTGGACTCCAGTGAGATTTGTAAGATGCATAGATGTTGGTGAATTCAGGGAATGGCAGCTTGGGCATCGCTTAGACCTCCCACAAATCTGACAAGTTCATTTTACAGCTGCCAAAGTTCTCAAGATGTAATCAACTTCTTTTTTCCCCTCTTTCTTTTTTTTCTTTCTTTCTTTTTTTGCATTTTTTAAAAATATTTATTTATTTATTATGTATACAATATTCTGTCTGTGTNGGAAGAGCAGGCAATGCTCTTAACCTCTGAGCCATCTCTCCAGCCCCCTGCATTTTGTTTTTTCAAGACAGGGTTTCTCTGTGTAGCCCTGGATGTCCTGGACCTCAATTTGTAGACCAGGCTGGCCTCGAACTCACAGAGATCTACCTGCCTCTGTCTCTACCTCTGGAGTACTGGGATTAAAAGCATGTGCCTCTCTCTCTCTCTCT